>PVIU01016975.1:0-43286 GCA_004026605.1 Ondatra zibethicus
ATCTTAGCTCCCAGGACCTCCACCATTCCAACCCTCCTTCAAGGTGCTGACATCTGCTGGGCATGGGGACCAAGGCTGCCTGGCCACATCAATAAGACACCGTCAATCAAGCATGGTCTCAAGTTCCCCATTCACCCCAGACATCACCAGTTTATTTGGCATGTTTTCAAACGAAAAATAAACAAGAGTCATAAAGGGACCTGAGTTTGTGAGAATAGCTTTTAATTTAAAACTATCAAAGCAATAAATTATCCATCTCTTCCCATCACAGGCGAGTACTCTCCCAAACGTTTGAAGTAATTTCCACACCAACCGTGTCTAGTGCAAAATAAATACATACCAAGTCTTCCGGCAACCAGCAACGATGCTGCTGGGCAGGTGGGCACGGGCCAGGCTCCGCCTCTACCCAAGCTGAGGAGCACTGAGCTCCACCAAGCTGAGGAGCACTGAGCTCCACCAAGCCTTCCCACTTGCCCAGCTGTGAACAGAACGCACGACACCCGGGGAGGGAAACCACAAGAGAATGTTGCCTGAGGTGAAGGCAGTACACTCAAACCCCTGCCGTAGCTCACATCCACAGCACCCTGAGGATGCTGGGAAAGTAGGCACTAATCCACAGGGCAGCTCCAAAGCAAGGGTGAAGAAAGGCCACTGCGGATGCACTACTCTTGCCGCTAAACTGGGGAGATGTATTTTTTTTTAAAGCAGAAAAAGCTTTTATTTCTAGGGCTTGTTTGGGGCTAGTTGTGTTCCCAACATGTTGCTTCCATTTGGAGCCTCTGCAAAATTCTCCTCTTACACGTGGGATTTCACTGCCTACCTCACAGTGTGGAACACTAATGGAAGGGACATTGACCATGGAACCAAATGTTTCATTAGCCACACTAAGAACAGATGGCCATGGAGTGGAGTGAATTTAAATATTAAATTACTGTTACATTTAATCCATGTATTCCCCCATCATTTGCAATCAATATGATGAGATAGTCACACTGTTTATTGAATCCTTCAAATCTTAGTATGCATTTTATATACACAGGACAATCTGAGTATAGACTGGCCAAATCCCACCACCCTGAAGGGCTACAAAAACTTCCACAAACTCTAAGAATGATTTATTGAGTAGATGTGCTAATTAAGTTTTTTTTGTTTTGTTTTTGTTAATTTGACCCAAGCTCTGGTCATCTGGGAAGAGGGAACCTGAACTGAGAAAATGCTTACATTAAGATTAACCTGTGGGCAAGCCTATGGGACATTTCCCTGATTAGTGATTGCTGTGGAAGGGTCCAGCCCACTGTGGGTGTCACCTCCCCTAGGTAGGTTGTCTTGGGTTGTATAAGAAAGCAAGCTGAGCAAGCCATTGGGAACAAGCCAGTGAGCCGCACCCCTCCATGGTCTCTGTCTCAGTACTTACCTTCAGGTTGTTGCCTTGAGTTTCTGCCCTGGCTGACCTTCATGGCGGACTGTAAGTTACACAGTGAAATAAGGCCTGTCCTCCCCAAGATGCTTTTGATCATGGTCTTTATTACACCAATGAAAAGCAGTCTTGGACAAGAGGACACCCTGGTGGCATCAGGTAGGCCGTCTTAACTCACTAACTTAACAATACGGATCTTGTCCTGCGACCTGGGAGTTTTTTACCTAAAAGGCAGAAGCACATGTCTCTAACCAACCCTCTGTTCTGCCCAAGACTTCTGGCGGCTCTTCACGGGATCTAAAGACCCAGGGTGAGACTCAGCAGTTGTGGTGTCTATGATGACAAAGACAGACTTTCTAGGACAGACATCTTTGTTAGCACTTATCCGGGTACCTGGGGCTACCTTCAGGGGAACTGAAATTTTAAAATATTTTTTCACGTTAGACTCACTCTGAGACTTTTCCAAGCGGGTGCCATAAATGAACTGCTGCTTTTACTTTGGAGTGGGACAGTCACAAGGAGCCTCACAGACCTGGAGTTGTGAGCTCAAAGGTGGGGGAAATGGGATTACCAAGGAAAACAGACCAGGAACAGAAATGAGGTGTAAACTCATGATGACGGGTCCTACAAACGAATAACCGCAGACTCAGACACCTGAGCTTCCGGTTGCCACAGCTCACGTCTGATTCGGGTTGTAATCACAGAAAAGTGAAAGTAAACCGTGGCTGTGGGACAGACAGGGACTTCTAGATAGTCTGGTCTAACCTCCTGGTCTGCAGACAAAGACCCAAAGAGGTAGAATGACTCCAGCAGATCACACTGAGAGGCAACACCAGGATGTAAGCCTACTTATGAGTCTGCAGCTCAGGTAATGGGAGCCCAGAGGGAGTCAGGGGAGAGAGCAGGCACATTCTCTTGTAGGTTTGGGACAACAGGGACAATTCCAACATACTGAAGCAACATTGATATAAAATGTCATTAAAATATGATTCTTCCCAGATTCTTTTCGTTTAGAAGAAAAAGAAAATTCCATCTGTACCAAACTGGATTTCTGATTAGTTATTTGGGTATTTAGACCAAGCGACAATACAGAAACTTTGACCCATTTTCCAAAGACATCTTTGGAGTCTACACAAATGGATATCAAAAGATATTTACAGAAAGAAAGTTCTGTCCTTCACACAGACACCTACACTCAGAGAGAGAGCCATATGAACACACCACCACATCTCACCCGGAAGACTCCTGGCAGGTGGGTCAGCAGATACAGCCCACACACTGTTCCAGTCATAGCCACATGCATGTCCTGTCTACACACATGTGTAAGGTAAGTGGTACATCCCACTACTATCCAGAGAAGATTGGCATACCAGGAGACACATGCAAGCACATTGCTAACAAAAAGCCACTGCTCACACCAGTGCGCCCAGCTCCCAATATGAAGAAATGGCGCATACACAAAACCTTGCCATGAAATAGCCCTTGTGTTTGTGAGGCGGGGGAGAGGCAGCCAGGATACACTTTTTTGAAGTATGCCTCGGCATCAGAAGGGTTAATTTGCTTAATCTACCTAATGAAATTAAGTAGTTTATAGCCTAAAATCTTTAATGTGGATTTTACACCATTGATGTTGCAAAGTTTTTATAAAATTTTTTATTTTGTTCAAAATATACATGCTATCTTTGACCACATTAAAATTCAAACCTCCAGAGAGCTTCCTACCCCCACAAAAGGCCTTGCTTTTAACACTGCAAACCAGCCACCAATGAGGCTGTTCAGGGTCATTATCTATGACATGTGACCCTACAGAGAAGCTGCTTAGTGTGGAAATTTCCATGGGGGGATAGAAAGGGACAGACATAACAGAGACTTAGGATCTTGGAGTCAAGCGCAGAAGGGGCATCAGTGGGATGGTATTGTGGAGAATTACTGCATCGTGTGCTTCCTCCTTCTGCCATGTCATTTGTTCCCAAATGGAAACTGCATCAGCTAAGTCCAGAAGGCAGGGTGTGAACTCTCCTGGAGCCTACCATGTTCCACCTTCTGCTCTCTGGGAAGGTTCCTCAGCACTGATCAAAGCCTCCTAGAAAGAGGAGACATGTCACCTCACCACCGTGCAGATGAGGAGAATGAGGCACAGATAAAAGGAAGGATTTGCCAAGGCCCATAGCCAGTTGAGGCAGCACCCAGGATCCCAGGCCTCTGGCCCCAGCTTCACAGCCCAGACTTACAGTACACATGACCTTCCTTAAGACAGGGCCCCTGGCTTACCAGGACCCTGGCTGTTCAAACTCATCACACCCTAACCCTGTGCCTCTGCTTTACTCAGCCTAGTCGGTTCTATTTCTTTTCTGCAGTTTCTAGAAAGATCTTTTCAATCAAACAAGTCCATATGAAACAGACAGGGAAAAAGTGTTTGTCCCTTGATCGACTAGTCTGAACTAGAAACTCCAGAGACTGGGATTCGGTGAAAAGCAGGAAGCAAATGACAGCGGGCTCAGTCCTCTCCGAAGCACATCCACAGCTCCGCTCTGCCCTCGGGCTGCAGCTAAGACACGGAAATGACCGGGAGGAAAGGACAGCTGTCCAGATGTTACAAAAGCGTCTCTGCAGCTCACATCTTTAAAGTGCCCACAGTCACACTGTGGGTCACAGCAGACAGGCAGCAAGGGCAGAGACTGGCCCCAGAGGAGTAGAGAAGTGAAAATATAAGAAAGTTCAGAGACCAGAAAAGCAGACAAACCAAGGGCATTTGACATGACCAGGAGTAAGCTTACGAGACCAGTTATCTCACTACAGATGAACTCAGAACTTTGAGGGAACACACTGCTGAGGAAGAGAAGCCATCTGCCTTTGGCAAAACTCAACAGGACAAGACGTGGACACCTAACACTGATGTCAAATGGCACAGACACACATGAATGCCAGACAGCACTTACAGGCCACAACACAGCCCTTTGTACTCCTAAAACCCAAGTGGGGAACTAATTTTTAACAACTGTTCCTGAGTTATAGGTTTGTTAAAATGTTTGCCTGCCCTTTCCAAATATGCTTAAGAGCAGCTGTTCAGCCTTTGAACAACAATCAGAGTTCCAGTGAACTACAAAGGTCACACACACATTCTCACACACACTCATTCAGCATATTATTAAGTCTGATATGATTTAAATTAAAAATAGCTTCCATTGCAGATGTCCTAGTACACATAGCTGGGTCAGAAATTAATGTGGGAAATGAAAACATGATACCACAAATAAAAACCAGCCCAGATTTTGATTTCCTGTTTCGGGCATTTTTTTTTCAATGGAAGGTGAGGCCTCACCATTGACCCCCCCAAAGTAGAAAAGAGGGAAGGACACTCCGTATCTGATGTGCTGGTGGCCAGTATCTTTGCTTCCATCACCCACTCCCTGAACAGTGACAAAAGTCCCAACAACAGAGTATTGCCACCAAAAGAAACTTCTTCCCAGTTCTTCTCCAGAAGGCGTCGAGTGGAGTGGCCACGCTCTTGAAAGAAGCAGTAAGTAGCCATGAAGTCCCCTGCGTCCAGCTGTCCCGACATTTTTCATTTCCTTTTCTTTTTTCTTTTTTTTTTTTCTTTTTTGGCAAATTAAAAAGGTGTATGGCTTCTTGTCGCCAACTCTTGTGAGGTTTAGCTTGGTATCCTACGGTAAAAGTACATATATCCCAGGTCTTTGGGGGGCCGTTCTGAGGCACAAACTTTGTGGTCATTGTAGATCACCCACCTGAAAACAAAGACAGAAGCACATGGTGGGTTTGTGTCAGCAATGTGCACAGCGCAGACAGACAGCAGTCTGTGGAGCAGAGGCCTCGGCAACTCGGATGCTCCACCGTGGCCAGGGCCCAACCACTGCATAAGAGGAACCAAATTTTGCTGAAGAACTCCCCCCCCCCCCCGATCTCTCCTCCAGACAGGGTTTCTTGAGCATATTTGGAAACGGCAGGCAAACATTTTAACAAACCTGTAACTCAGGAACAGTTGTTAAAACTTAGTTCCCCACTGGGTTTTTTTCTCCAGGCTGGCCTCTAACTTGACAGGTAGCCCAGATGCCCTCCAACTATGCACCACTCTTGGTTTATGTGGCGCTGGGCTGGGGACTGAGCCGGGACCGTGCGCCTGCCCCACAGCATTCCACCACCTGAGCCACAGCCCTGCTTTTTGGTTCTTGAATTCAATCAAAAACTAGTTAGTAAAACACACTGGAATTCTTCAAATGTTAAAATTCCATAATTCTCTTTGTGGAAACCCATAAACAGCCTCAAAAAGCAATCCAAGAATTATATACAGTGATGTATATTTAAGTCTTGGTATAGAACAGCCTAAAATTCAGAAGTAAACATGTCTCAGTAAAGTTAAATAACTGTGAACATTTCTTCCAAGAATATTTGATAAAGCAAGAAAATAATCACAAAATAGTATGAAGACATAATATGGATGAATAATCACAATATAATTTGGAAAAGGCAAGCAGGTTATATTTAGTAATATATATGTATGTGTTCATGCATATACATATATGCACACAACAACAATTAATCAAAAAAAAGGCCAAGAATTTGAAAGTGAGCAAGAAGGGGTATGTGGGAAAATTTGAAGGAGGAAAAGGAAGGTAGAAATTTTATAATTACATTATAATCTCAAAAATTTTTAGAGTTAAAAAAAAACCTCACAAATTCTAAGAAAACAAACAAAAACAAACAAAAAGGATACAATTCCCTGAACATACTTTAAGGTGAAAGTACATGTGCATAAATATGTATATATGTGAGTGTATGTGTATGTATGTGTGCCCTCCCCCAAAGACACCAACAAAATGAAAAAAGAAAGAAAGACATCAACATGTAGATAATGACTATCCTTAAGCTTACAAAATACATATTTTTGCATTGTTTTGTACTGTGCTAATTTTTAATGATTTCTCTAATTAAGCCACTCAATGAGGCCATCATGTATGTAAGTTCCTATGTAAAAAACAGATTGTCCACTTTCAACATAAGGTACATTTCGGTTCATCTACACTACAGACCAAAGGTCTCTCTCTCCCCTTGTCTGCTGCTGCTTGTCCGAAAATGGTGCCGGTCCTCTGCTACAGATGGAGCCAAAGATTTGAAAGGCAGTCTCAACTGTTCACTGGGTGAGGCTGTGTCCCAAGTCAATGAGATGGGGAGTTTGGAATAAATCCAGGCCAGTAGAAGTTGGCAGTTGAGCAACTTACAAAACCACTATCTTGAGCCAAATCAACTCACCAGCCATTATTACCTTTTCTCTGTGCTCTGCCCCCTTCTACATAATGGTATGTTAAAAACTGGTTCATTCTCACCAGCCTTTTGAATTTGTTATTATCTTATTTCCAACCATACACCTGTGTTCTTTGCTTGACTCTACTGATCAAGTTAAGAAGCTAAAATTAAAAGACTTGGAAAAAAAGAAGGAGGGGAAGGAAGAGGAGGAAGAAGAAGAAGAAGAGGAAGAGGAAGAAGAAAAGTAAAAGAAAAACAACAGTTGAATCTGTATGGGAACTAACCATCTAGGTCACAGGAGACATGGGTGAAAGGTCAACCCTACCTGAGTGGGCAAGTGTATGTGTGGGCCAGTGTGATATGAACAAGCAAGAAAGTCCACCACAGGCTACAGCAGGGAACTGAAGGAAGGACACCCAAGGAGAAGGTCTGAGGTTAGACCACCTCATTCCTACCTCATCACAAACCTCCAAGTTTGTTTGACTCAAGAAGCTAACTTCTAGGTTGCCATGCAACAAAGCACCTAAGGTTTGGAGCTGCCAGGTAGAATACAGGTTACCTGGCTTAATCAGGCAAACAACAAATAACTTATTAACATAAATATGTTCATGTAATATTGCAAACAGGCAGTGTTAGAAACACACTTAAATAAAAGCATTTATTTTTAAAACTTAAATTAACCAGAGCAGCCATGTTCTCTTATAAAAATCCACTTATTCTATGGAGGTTCCAAATACAGCCTGCCTTATGCTGTATTGCACCTTTATCTGGGGACTTCACCTTGGCACAATAAAGTGAATATCAGTTCCAGCACACCTGATGACTAGCTAACCTGAGCACCGGGGTTTAGATTTGTAAAACAGTTAAGCATACAACCTATCAGGCATATGGGTATGCCTATAATCCCAGCACTCAGGAGGCTGAGGCAAGTGGACATGAGTTCAAGTCCACCTGCTCCACATAGTGAATTCCAGGTCAGCCAAGGCTACAGAGCGAGACCCTGTTTTTTTGTTTTTTTTTTAAAAAAAAATCAATGTAAAAACCAGAAATAACAGAAAATACTTGTGTAATGGCTGAACCCAGGAGAGGTTTAATACCACAGCTATCTACTACTTTCTAAAAAAAAAATAAAAAGACTCACCGTCCCTCCTTTTTGATATGGCAAACATAATGGCCGCACATTGTAGATGTTCCCATGTGACTGATGAAGGCAAATAACTCATACACTAGGGAAAAGAAAACAGTTCAGTTAGAAGGCAGCAGTCAAAAACCCAATATGCTTCTAAACAGAACCTGGAGCCAACAGGAGAGCCATTGGCTCTCTAGACTCACAATTCAAGCCAGTTAACCATGCTACGTTGACTCATATGTGTGCGAGCATTGTGTGCGCGCACACACACACACACTGATATGGAATCTCATCAGCAATCAGGAATAAAGTACAGCAAACAAACACTGCCAGTGCAGGGTTAACCTCCACCTCCTGCCTGTCCCACCCTGCATCACCCCTGCAGCAAGCTCTCAGGTCTGAAAGACTTATGAGGGTGGAAAAGTTGCTCCATCTTTTAGACCCTGTTTCTATCACTGAGTTTGAAGAAACAGAAAAGAGAGGAAAGGAAAAGAAAGGAAATGAAAGGAAAGGAAAGAAGGAAGGGGGCAGAGAGGAGGGGGTTGGGAAAAGAAGAGAGAGGGAAGGCTGGAGGGGAGGGTAGAGGAGAAGGAAAAAGGAAGGGAAAGAAAACCGAAACACCACCCATGTTGCAGAGGTTTGTGAAATTTAGAGTCACATGTCATGAACTGCCAGGAATTTGAGGAAGACCATTGCTATTGGTTTTAGACAGGGCCAATGCTACAACCTATGGGTATCATAGGACATCAGGTTCCTGCTTTTCTGAAGATGTGTCACCTCACAGAGAGCAGGGCTATGTTTATTTTCTTCTCAGTAACTCCTGTCACCAAGCTCAGTGCTCTGATCAAGTTCTTGTTGAGTTAGTTTCTGTTGTAGAGTATTATTTTAAGATGTGTTACATTTGTTTATGTTGTGGAATACTTGTTTAATGATGCAAAGATGTGTTAAAATCTTTTATGTTTCATTTGTTTAACTCTGTGAAGCTGTGTTACTTTGTCTGTCTAAAACACCTGATTGGTTTAATAAAGAGCTGAACGGCCAATAGCAAGGCAAGAGAAAAGATAGGAAGGGCTGGCAGGCAGAGAGAATAAATATGAGGAGAAATCTAGGAAGAGAAGATCAAGGAAGAGCAAGAAAAGGAGGAGGACATCAGGGGGTAGCCATCCAGCTACACAGTAAGCCTCGGAGTAAGAAGTGAAGAAAGGTATATAAAATAGAGAAAGATAAAAGCCCAGAGGCAAAGGGTAAACACTAATTAAAGAAAAGCTGGCTAGAAACAAGCCAAGCTAAGCCTGGGCATTCATCACTAAGAATAAGCCTCCATGTGATTTATTTGGGAACTGGGTGGTGGGCCCCCAAAGAGCAAAGAGTAAAAAGAATAACCAAAAAAAAACAAGTACAAGTTCCAGTTCATATTGCTGCTATTAATCCTAGACTCGCACGACACAAAGTGAACTCCATCGATGAGTACCTGCCCCCTCAGCAAACAGACTATGATGATACAGCAAGAAGGCAAAACAAGCATTTACAGACTTTCACAGTCACAAGCGGGAAATATTCCTATGTGAGTAAGAGGCATAAATATGGGCTGGCACATCCATTTCTATGGCTCAATTTTTCATTATCTTTTTACAAAAAAAGAAGGTTCTGGACCCAGCTTCATCTCACCCTTTTCTTCCCTACTCTCCCTCTTGTATTTTACCTGTTGACCAAAATTCTCCTTCCCCAAATATTTGTCCCTGGACATAACCTCTTGGCTGCCCAGATGGCACACTCGTGGTCTCCTATCTGTTGGCACCCCCTCATCTCCTTACCTACCAAAGTAGTGCCTGTAGCTTTGATGTCAGATATTTATTTTTTTCTCCTCAATCCAGACATCCTCTTTCTGGTTAATTCCATCCAGTCTCCTGGAGCAAATATTATTGCTTTCACAGTTTTGTTTCTAGAAAGCTAATCATTCATAAACAGCATAAAACTGTTTGGGCATGGGGGAGCATGCCTATAATCCCAGAACTCAGGAGGCTAAGGCAGGAAGATACAGAGTTTGAAATGAAACCCTAACTCAAAAAGAAAGAAGAAAGAAAATGAAGCAACAACATAACCCTGAATTTTGTACCTTGCTATTTCTAGCAACCTTGCAGTGCCTACTTGTCAGTTCTAAGACTGTCCATAGAGTTCTTAATGTTTTCTACATGTAAAGCCATGTCACCTAGATACCTTTTATTGGGTTGAGGAAGTTTCACCAGTTGGTTGACAGTTTCTCCTCAGCCTTACCATCTCAATCGATGGCAAGTTCATTCTTCTACTAACTTACATCAAAAATCTTGGTATCTCTCTAGTTCCTTGTATCTACCCAAATCATTAGCATCATCTCCTTTCAAACATATCCAGAACCCTGTCATGACACCCTCCCCCGCTGATGCTCCTGGTCCATGTCACCATCACCGTTCTCAGCACTGGTTACAAGTGTCTTAACTGACCTCTGTCCCTGATGACCTGGGCTGCTCAAAGCATGGCTCCCCAAGTGGTCTTGTACTTTCTTTTCTCTTTTTTAATGGAAGTCAAATTGTGGTCATTAGTCCTCCCAACACCCTCTGGTGACTTCTTACAGACCACAGTGATTTCTGATTCTTGCACCAGCCCATCAAATTCTCCCCACTTTCCCCCATCTTTCGCCTTACTTCACTCTTGCTACTTTGGCCCCTAACTGGGTCTCAAGCACACCCAGTGAGTTCTCCAGCCTCCACACCTGTCATTCCTTCCAGCAGCAACGTTGTCCTTCAGTCCTCATAGACGCACATCCGCAGGTCAGATACCACCTCATCAGATACTCCCCTCTCTCCCTCCTCACCTACTCCTGTTGTTCCCCCATCCTGCATTATTGTACAAACAACACAAAGTGCCACACGCCCCACATACTATCTATCAACTGTTAACCCAGTCTAGAACACAGATTGACAAGAACACAGTTCATAATTTTTCTTGAAACATTCTAGGCACAGGAAAAAAAAAGTTATTTTAATGAGACTGTTGAATGTTTTCATAAACAAGTGAGAGGGGTAACTTTTCTCATGTCCATGCTTGTTTCTATAGCTTCTTATATTGTATGTATGTATATATATACTTATTTATTTATAAACCTCATACCAACATGTAAATTTGGATATAAGCTGGTAAATCAATATTAATATACAAATTTATCAACTGCTACGTTTCATTTACTATCATATTGACTGGCTGAAATGTAATCCTAGTTTAGAAAGCAGACTAGGAAAATTATATAGAATAATTCTTTTGAACACTGTGAAGATGTGTTGCCCTCATTAGTTTAATAAAGAGCTAACTGGCCAATAGCTAGGCAGGAAGAGGTTAGACAGGAGAACCAGACTGAGAGGATGCTGAAGGAGAGTAGAGTTACCAGCCAGACACAGAGGAAGCAAGAGGTGAACATGCCATGCTAAAGAAAGGTACTGAGCCATGTGGTAGTACATAGATGAGAACTATGGGTTAATTTAAGATGTAAGAGCTAGTCAATAACAAGCCTAAGCTATCGACCAAGCATTTAAAATTAATAATAAGTCTCCGTGTGGTTATCTGGGAGCTGGCTGGAGGGACAGAATCTTCTACCAACAGACAAAACAGTTGCAATGATAGTTATTATATGTGGGATTCAATTTTCAAAAAAGGGATCCAGAGATTTTACATTTGTCTGCCCTTCTCTGAGCTTCCCTCCCACACTAAGAACCCACTCTGCTTCAGGAGGCAGGAGAGGCTATGGGGGGAACCTTTCCTTAACCAGGTGGTTTTTTTAAGCAAACCCCTTTGGGATAATTTCATATCAAATCCCAAATCTTCAGCTGAAGAGACACAATGCTGCTGTCTCCAAGTGCAGCTCTCCCTATAGATGTTCATGAAGAGAGAACACAACTCCCCAAGGCTTATTCCACCACAAAACAACTGTTTCCTAAAGAGTAAGTTCTGCAGTTCAATTAAAGCATGAAGAAACACTCCCCATCCCAAGTCAGGACCACCTCAGTGTCATGTTTGTTCATACACCCACATAGCAGAATGCCCAGCTGAAGAAGACAGACAAACCCAAATGTTATCAATAGACCCACACCATTAACTCCTGTCTTAGTCAGACCTCTAATGCTTTGATAAAATACCATGAGCAAAAGTAACTTGGGGTAAGAAGGGTTTATTCTACCTTACAATTTTCAAGTCACAATTCATCATCAAAAGAAGCCAGGGCACTAACTCAAGGCAGGAACTGGAGCAGAGGCCATGGAAGGGTGTTGCTTACTGGCTTGCTCAATATGGCTTACTCAGCCTGCTTTCTTATGCCATCCAAGGCCACCTGCCCAGAGATAGCAATGCCCACAGTGGGATGGGCCCTCCCACATCAATCAGGAAAATGCACCACAAATTTGCCCACAGGCCAATCCTATAGAGGCTTTTTCTCAATTAAGATTCTTTCTTCCCAAATGACCCTAGTATGTGTCGGGTTGACATAAGATTAGCCAGCACCGTCCCCAGAGTTAAGAACTAAATGTATGTGTATAGTCAGAATCATAATAAAATTCAAGTATGTACACTCAGAATCTTAAAAATAAAAATTTGAAGTTTAGCATGAATCTCAGTCTCATAATTTAAATTAACTGTGTTTATCAATATAAACAACTTCACCATGCATTATTCAAAACCTCCTGCTAGGGACTGACAGCAAAAGAGAGAATCTCTTTCAACACATTTGCAGAAACCAAGTAGGTAAGAAATGCCAATTAATGTTGTTTCCAAAAAAGACTGAAATGAGTAGAGCCAATGGGAAAGCTACTTGGTTCTTCTCTAAGTCCCCTGAAATCCTGTTCCAAACAACGACCTCATCATGCACATTCCTCCATAAGCAGAGAGAAAAGGCAGCTTGAGTCCAAACTACATGGCTCAGAAATGCTGACTTTCAACAGAGAAAACTCCAAAGTCCCTGGAACAATGAGTACCTGACCCTCCATCCCAAGAGAAGCAGCTCAATGATCAGCCTCAAACTACATGTGAAACAAGTACTCTCCTCCCCACAAAACCTGCTCTTGTTGAACTTTATGAAAACTATCTCAGCCTTTCAAATAAGGAAGCGTTGTTGGTTTTTTAATATCACATGGTGCCAACACCATGCCCATCCAATATAACTCCAATTGTACTCGATACCACTGTTCTTCAAGAAAGCATCTGTCAGGAAAATTCCACAGAAGTTCAAAGGGAAAAGAGACTGACAGCATTTGAATGGCACTGGAGTAAAGGCCACCCTGAGGTCACCCACAAGATAGAGATTCCATGAGTCCAAGCCCACCCTGCAGCTGCTTTTTCTTGGTGAGATGAGGAAGTAAGAAATGAGAGGAATATGGCACAGCTGTGAACGTGACCACCCAAACGATTACCACGGGTAAAGGCTGCACTTTAAGAACTCAGAATTACCCAAAGTGATGACATTCAGGTGAGTCTGTCTCCCCAAGTCTAAAGGGTCAACTTGGCTTGTTCCATCACTTACCACTAAAGTCCCAAACTTAGGAAGTTACAGTTTCTGTCCCATGGGACACATAAGCTCATGGGTGCACAGTTTGAACACATTAGCTTTTGCCCTAACTCAGACAAGCTCACCCTAACCTTGCTTTGTTAACTCTCCCTCCAGTAGCCCAGCATCTTGGGACTCGGAAACAGAGCTCTTGCCTGGTGTGCACAAGACCCAGGTTCTGTTCTGAGCACTACAAAATAGGAAACAAAAACAACTATCCTAGTTATTCTGATGTACTATACAGTGGGAATGTCTGGCTGGTCCTCCCATCAACCAGCTAATCTGCAAGTTATATCATTTCATATTCTTGAAAGTCATGACTTTGCCTTCTTGGAAATCACACGTCGTTATCCCAATTAACTCCAGTGTTGGAGCACCTTGACATGAATCTACTGTCATAAGCAATTACTATACACAACAAGCACCAGTGTCTCCTACGGGCACGAACCCGGTCTGCACTGAGAAGAAGAAAAAGCTGGTAGATCATTGAGAGGCCGTGAAGCTCAGTGGTTCACTCCCATTAGCTGTGCTGCGAGGAACACATTTGGCATTTGCATCCCAATGCTAACAGAGGATCTGTCATTTTTCAGAAACTAGGAAACCTAACTACCTCAGTCCAGTTGACACTATCCACAGCCTTTGAGACAGAGGGAGTGGTGACACTATGGCAGTCCTGGACAGACCACTGGAGCCTTAGCTCATAGCCTGTTAACCCACTGAGAGTGTAGCACGCCATCCTCCCTACATGCTTACTACCCCAACAGTCTTAACCATGGAACCCTGGAGCAGAAAAGCCAGGTGCCTCTGCCATACTGCCTCTAATAACAAGCCAGCTGAGCAAATGAGGTTGCTGTGGATCCCCCAAAAGACAGAAAATAAACTCGCCTCAGGGTCTTAGTCTGCCGCTCACAAGACCTCTGTGTTTTCCACACCCACCCATATGTTCTCCTAACAGCTTCAGGAACCTGTGCTTGCCGCAGGGCTGGCCAGTCTGCCACACAACCAGAGGATCTGTGTAGGCTGGTTAACAGTGACAGAAGGATTCGGTCATTGCTATGGTGAGTCGCTTGCCCATTCCTCAAGGCAGGACTACAGAAAAGTCCCTGGAATTCTCTGTCAAAGAAGCCCCTGAACAAGTCTTCTTTTAACCTCATCTTGGCAATCGTCACTTCTCAGTCAGGCGCCTACCTCACTGTGCAGTGCTAACTGTTGGGGTAGCAGTGTCACCCCAGCTCCTGGCATCCATATATCCAAAGAGTCTGGAATGTTTGGGTGGCAGTTCCATCCCAAGCCCCTCCCCTGAGAGTTGTCTCAGTCCAGACTTCACCTCTGAGAAAGCCTGCCAAATGGTGACCCCTCCCCGAGTGGTGCTCAAGACCACTCCCACAGGGTATTTAAACTGCCTCCCAGAGAACAAACATGTGGTTTTCCTGTCTTCCTTCCCCATCTCCTCTCTGAGGGACTGGAAGGCCACCTGAGAGCGCTGGTATCCATTAAATCATTGGTAAAATTAGAAACCGGGGCCTTTCTAATTCAGTTTGATTTGATCTGGTTTGGATTATTGCATCGGCAGAGAGGTTTATTGGGGCACAAAACCTTTTCATCTGTAGGTCCCACTGAAGGGGCTGTTTTTCCCACTGGCCCAGGGGCACATGTTGGGAAAACACCCTTCTCGACCACTCCCACAGGGTATTTAAACTGCCCCCATCTCCTCCCTGGGGAGCTGGAACACCACCTAGGAGCACTGGTATTCATTAAACCTGGCCTTTTTCTAATTTGGCTTGATTTGGCCTGATCTGGATTATTGCATTGGTGGAGAGGTTTATCGGGGTATAAAAACTTTTTACTAACCTAGTGTGGAAAGTTCTGGAAGTCACTCTCTACTTTCATCCAGCTATGTTACCCTAATACTGTTTTTCAGGGGGTGGTTCTCAAGTACAGACTGCATTTCCTGGCAGCTAAGTCATGTGGGTTACTGGGTGCCCCAGAGTCCCAAATTTGGCAGGTCTGAGTAGGGCCCAACCATTTCCATCCCTGACATGTTTTGAAGTAAAGCTCGCCTGGGCCAGCCCATATCCGAGCCCTGCTTTCAGGAGACTCGCCTGTGTCCTTTGAGCTTCCTGTGTGGGACCTATAACCTGAATAGACCATATGACAGAGTCACAGAGTCTTGGAACCTGAGAAGGTTGGAACAAACTTCTCTGTGCAGGTCATATTACCAACAGGACATAGCCATAAAGAAGGACCCTGGAGGCCATCTTGGAGGTTTTGGGGAGAGCCTAAGAGTTCAACTCCAACAAAAGTCACAACAAGAGGACAAAGGCAACCAATTCCCGAACCTTGTGTATTTTCCTCTTTCCCTAATGTGTTTTTAGCAGCTGCAGCAGCTTAAGCATCTGAAGTCCCTCTGATAAAATGACAGCACCAGGAGCCCAACCTGGCAAATCAATTAGAATCTCTCTGTATGTTGGGAGATGTCATGTAACTATCTCCTTGAAATTGAAACACTGTCTCCAGAGAGGGGCAGAGGTTCTTACAACTGAGGAAACCAATGAAATTCACAAGGCTCAGAAAACTCTGAAACTTACAGGACTCACAAGCCTTTCCCCCAAAGTTCTAGAGCAGCAAGTAGCTGCTGGGGAGAGGAGACTCTCCAATGAAGCAGCCTCCAAGTTGTGCTCCAGGGATGTACTTTTCGGGAGTCCTCACCCACAGTAGGATGGGCTTTTTAGTGATGTAGCCACCTTTGCCTCACTCATGTTCCTGTAAGTAACCTCAATAAACTCACAGGTTCAGTAAGCTTGACTTGAGTGGAACCATTTCTTTGGCGTCACTGGTGCCCTATTTAGGGTGAATAGGCTATTGCTCCTGTCTCCCCAGTAAAAGTTCCACAACAGAAGGTCCTGTTCTCTCCGGTCAGTACCAGTTCCCTTCTGCTCGTAACGTGAAGCCTCGGTTCAATACATCTCACCTGTGTGTGTCCCCATCGCCTTTCCACTCTTCTCCAGGAACAGAACTCACCCCAGGAAGCCAGGACCTGGAACCTTTAACATAAAAGCTATTGCATCCTGATCAAGTTGGTTAGGGTCAGTCCTGCCTCCATCCCAGGAGTTGCCAGATTTTGTGAAATAATATTTTACTTTTGCTTAGAGAAATTAGACTCAGATTTCCCAGTATTTGGCTCCTTGAATAGGAATATCTCACTCTGTATGGCACCACTACCTCTGAGTCAAATATCTCAACCAACTCACCAGCTAATATGGGGAAAAATGATGTGGGAATTTAAAACAATATACTTGAACAGACCACACATCTCCCCTAGTTAACTTTTGTGCTCAATATAAATACAATCAAAGCTTACAGAACAGCCTACCACTGGCCAACAACTATACAACACTCAGTAGTCTAGGAATACTACGCCCTTAGTATTCATTTTATTATCTCAATGATTTGTTTGCTGAACACTCACCATAGGGCAGTGACAATTTAAACAATACACAGGAAAACATTTTAAAGAAATATCATTCCAGAAATTAAGCCAGGAACACAATAATTGTTTATAAAGAAAACCAGAGAGCTTCGCAGGAGTAGGAAGAGGAACCCAAAGGAGAAGCATAGCATTGTTCTGCCCAAAAGACCTGGTTTCATAAAGCTCTGAGGTGTACCCACACTAATCTATACCAGGAAATTCTCATGTTGATCAATTTTAAATGAATCTGAAAACCTCAATAAAAGTGGGGAAATGGCCAAAGGAAATGAGGAAGTCTTTCACAAGAGAAAACAAGCTAAGAAAGATCAGCTCCATGCCCCACTAGGGGAGGGGGGCCAGTGAGTACCTAATGTTGTTTCTGGAGGTCATGTAACAGGGAGCTGCTGAAACCTTCAAGCTTGCATCTCTCACTTGAAAGCATCCCTTACAGAAGCCTCGTTAAAAGAGAAGTAAACTGAAGGCCTAGCACAGCTGATCACATCATTTATATTCTTTTCCTTTTCTATTTTCATGCGTGCAGTGTATGTGGAGTGTGGGTATGTGCACAGGCCTGAGGTGGACATCAGGACTG
The DNA here is from genome assembly GCA_004026605.1 of Ondatra zibethicus. Classification (NCBI taxonomy): domain Eukaryota; kingdom Metazoa; phylum Chordata; class Mammalia; order Rodentia; family Cricetidae; genus Ondatra; species Ondatra zibethicus. The sequence goes on from PVIU01016975.1 coordinate 17,436, forward strand.
GCTCTGAATTGCTCTTCTGCCTTATTCACCGAGGCTCTCACAATCAAACCCAGGGCTCATCTTGCTAAGCAGCTTGCTCTGGCAATCCCTCCTCTCTGCCTTCTGAGGCTATATATTTATAAATACAGATATATTTACACATACCTTTTCCATAGCACTTCTGACAGCCCTCCTTCCCCACAGCACCCTCAACTCCATGGTCTAACTAAGTCTCTTAAAAGATACTTGAAAGAAATTTTATAGTGTCCTACTAGGGCAAAATTCGGCATGCAGCAAGACCTAAGTATCCTTGCGGGGCTCTAAGGTACAGCAAGCCTGAGGGATAATGTGTCTGTTTTTTGTCACTACTGACCCCTTAGGAGAAAAGAAACCCTGAGGATCAGAGCCCCCGCCACCCCAGCCCAATGCTGTAGCAGCTTTACAACAACCCCATCCTTGGGTTGGGAAGTTCATCCTTCTGCCAAAAGGGCTCAACATCTCCAAACACCATCATGGACATTGACGAAGTAGTGAACCAATGGGCACAGAGTGTGGAACAAATTTTCCTATGAATCACTGAGAGATTGTCTATTACAGCACCCGGTGTTTGGGAAAACTGTGTCTTATCCTTTTCCTACTTAGCTAGAATGAAGAGTTTCAGTGGGTAAATTCCCATTTATAGCAGAAGAGGGAAAAAGGCATGAGATGCGGGAGGGAGGGTGAAGAATAGGACCAAGAGGAGATGAGATCATGTGGCCAGTGATGGGAGTGGGTAGTTCACGAACAGGGATTCACCTGGCTAAGACCTGGGGCAGGAAAGAAGAGAGGGCAGTGGCTGAGTGTGGCACTGAGTGTGCCAGACATCTAGGCTGCAAAAAGAAGGATGCAGAAGAAGCAGATGTGGTAGGCTAGGCTGTGACTGTAGGAAAGTTAAATGGCAGGCTAAAGAGCTAAATGCCATCCCGCAGGAAATAGGATATAATGATAGGAAGAACATGGGGGATGGGTCGGAACTTATTTATGGGTATTGTACACCCTTCCAACTCCATGTTCTCACCTATGAAATTGGCTATGGTAAGATTCACAGAGTGTTTATATACAAAGTGCTTACAACAGTGCCTGGCACCTAGCCACTACATAATAGCTGTCTACCGAAAGATATCACTAGTCTGGCCACATCTAATCATCCTGGAACAGCCCTTCAGAAAACTGCCAGCAGGCAGCTAGAAATGGGAGAGTCATCATGGACCTAAGATTGCTTTTCCAAATTCAAAGCATTCCTCTATGAATATAAATGCTTCTTTTGGCCAAAGCTGCCGCGCTTCATGAAGAAATGTAAACCTCACTGGAAGAGACAAAGTTGGGTTGGACATGTAGCTCCATGGTAGAGTACCTACCTGCCTAGCCTGACCAATACCCCTCACACACAGAAAGGAACATACAAAATCTAAATTGGTATCTAGCCCACACGCGCATGCACACACACACACCAACACTCCTGTGGCATGACCCTACATTACCTAGATTTTTATCAAACCATTGCAGCCCAAGTGGAAAGATACACCATTTATGAGAAGATAGCTCTGACTAAAGTTGAATGACTGCAAAGTTTTGGTACACAGAGGAAGGAAAAGGAAGGTGTGACCTAAATACATTGATGACTGTCGCAATGATGTCTAGGGACTTACTTCCAGATCCATCCTTGACTCTGGGCCCTTCAGGCTTGGCCTCAGACATGATGTTGGCATTGGCATTGTTCTCCATCTCAATCACAAAGTCACTGTCCTCTTCAAACTCAGGGTGGCTGAAGATCCAGTCCAGTGCCCTTTCCAGGTTATGATTCTGAAGAAAGGAGAATCACAATGCATTCAGTGTCCAGGCCTCATCATGTCCTGAACATTTACAACAGGGGTCAAGCAGCTAGGCAGGAGGCCTGAGTTGACTGGCCCTAAGCACCTCTGAGTGAGAAGCTCAGACACAGCCACTCTCCCACACACACCCTACCACTCAGTCACCAGAAAATGAGCTCCAGAAGTCTCCACTTGTCTTAGCTCAGCATTGGTGCAGGCTGGTGCCAATGATGCGGGATGCAAAGGGCACAGGGCAAGAGCAGTGTCTCCGCACACCCTTTCTACAGCCACAGTAATTATATACACTATCTTCTCTATCTTTTGCAGATGCTTCTGTAAGGTAAAGGTGCCAATGTGCACACTGGGTTAGTGCCTCCTTGCCTTAAATTCAGGGAAAATGTAGAACAAATGAATGCCTAGGTTCATGGTTGCTGTAATGGGATCCCATATGGTTCAAACCAACTAAACGCAAAGTTATTTCCACCTTCCCCTGTTTGTGACAGCACTAACAAGCTAAAGAATTTGTTTGTATATAGTAACTTCAATGAAACAAGTAGAGTTCATGAAAATACCCAAGTGAGAAAAAGTCTGGTTGAAATAGTTTGAGAATTTTAAAGGAAAATTCCCATGCCCTGGTCAAGACTTACTATGTGCTCAGCAATAGGCCCTAACAGGCACCTAGTCAGAACAGGTGAAAGGACCTGGGAGTAGACAGCCACTCAGAATGAGTTGCAAGGGAGGGGGTTTTAGCAAAAGTACTTCCCCTACTATTAAACAGATACCTACACCACCAACCCATTGCTGCACAGTCCTTCCTAATGAATTGAGACAGTCATAACTACAGCAGAAACTTTTCTTTGCAGATGGAAACAGTGGCAGAGAATTCCAAGGACTTTCTACAAGGTCCTTCGAGACATATTTCTCCATGGTCTTGATATCAAAACAGCATGATTTTATCTTACACATTTTCTTACCAAGTCAGAACCATGGCACCCTCTTTGCGCTGAAGCTGGCCAACTCGAAGCAGATCTGTAAGTCCCACTAAGGAACATTCACGATCTTGGCCATATTGCCCCAGTTCCATATCCCCTCATGCCTAAGCTCACCACAAGAACATTCAAGATCTTGGTCATATTGCCCTAGCTCCACATCCCTTGAGGCCTAAGCTCACCACGTGAGTCCCTCATTCACTCAATTTAGCTTTGTATATACTACATGAAAATAAATCTTCATGACGTGTGATGGGACACAGTCAGACAATGATTCGAAATGATCGAAGATACTGGGAGGTCTCTGTCGCCAAGGAGCAAACTGAAACTACCTCCAGCAAGGCCAGAATTTGCTAACTCAGGGTCACCGTTGCTCACCGTTGCTCGTAGGGCCTGCACGGCCTGATTGCGCTGAAATCCCATGGACGTGATGATAGCTACAATTTCCTCAGGAGGTTGGTTGTCCAGTCCAGTAGCACCAAATACAGAGGCTCCAGCCCCTCCATACCCAGGGATGGCCAATGGTTCAGCAAAATCTGAGGAAAATAACTATACTAAAATTTTTCTGGGTTTTTTGTCTTGAAAACAAACATTGTAGGAGTAATGTAGAAAAATATACAAAATTGCTTAATCAAGGATCCTAGACTCAGATCTAAGGCTAGAGATGTAAGTCAGTTTAACAGAACTGTGAGGTCGGAAAGTCCAAAGGTCACGTGACTTCCAAGCAAACCTTTCAGCCAGGGAAAGCAGCCTTTTCATCAAATGGTGCCAGGACAACTGGCTATCTGCACATAAACCATGAAGACACAAAATCAACTCAAGAGAGATCTTTGTCTTAAGCACAGGAGCTGAAAGTATTAATTTTAAGAATTAATTAAAATAATTTCAATTTCTTTAAATTAAAAGAGAAAACATAGGAAGTCAGTCTTTGGGACACTGGGTTAAGTGATGATTTCTTATATACGACAGAAAAAGTGTAATTCATCAAACAAAAAAGTAAATGTAGCACATACCATCAAAATTTAAAAAGTGTCCACTTAAAAGAAGTGAAGACAGGCCGGGCAATGGTGGCACATGCCTTTAATCCCTGCACTCAGGAGGCAGAGGCAGGAGGGTCTCTGTGAGTTGGAGGCCAGCCTGGTCTACAAGAGCTAGTTCCAGAACAGGCTCCAAAGCTACAGAGAAACCTTGTCTCAGGGGGAAAAAAAAAGAAGTGAAGAAATAGTAAAACAGGAAAATATCTCTGAAAATTATGTATCTGAAAGGAAACCTCTATCTAGAATTTAAAAAGAACTCTTAGAACTTAATAATAAAAAGGCAAAGAACTAATTATGCCCCCAGTGCTATCAGTCATTAGGGAAATACCTCTTGAAATCATGTTGGCATACCACGGTACACCCAGGAACCACTGTAAGGAAATGACTAACAGTGAGAATTCAGAGAAACTGGATCCCCCATTCAGCATGGGTGAGAGTTCAGCCACTGTGCAAAATTGTTCGACAGTTTTGAAAATTTTAAACATAGAACTACATCAATTCTATTCAAGAGAAACAAATTATAAATGCACAAATGCAAAAAAGTTCATATTTCAAGCCACATTAATAAACGCCAAAGAATAGAAACAACCCAACTGAGTATCATCTATGATGGAAGGACAATAAATTGTGGTATGGCTATCCAATGGGATATTATATGTCCTTTAAAAGGAAGCACTGTTCATGCTACAGCATAAGACCCCTAAATACACTATGAAAAGCAATAGAAGCCTCTTCTCTTCATATGAATGGTCAAACACAGGCAATTCGTAACAATTGTTGGATACCCATAAAGTAGATTAGTGAACATTAGGCATTGGAGAGAGCAAGAACATGGGAGAGACAGTGTCATAGTTAGGGTTTCTGTTGCTATGAAGAGACACCATGACTACAGCAACTCTTATAAAGAAAATGTTTAATTGGGGTGGCTTGCTTATAGTTTCAGAGATTCAGTCCATTATCGTCATGGTAGGACATTAAGGAATGCAGGCAGACATGGTACTAGAGCTAAAAGTGCTATATCTTTTAGGTAACAGGAAGTCAATTGAGACACTGGACAGTTTCCTGAGCACAGGAAACATCAAAGCCTGCCCACACAGTGACACACTTCCTTCAACAAGGCCACACCCACTCCAACAATGCCACGCCTCCTAATAGTGCCACTCCCACTATGAGATTTTGGGAGCCAGTTACATTCAAACTACCATAGATGGCTCCAGTCTATAGCATTTCTTTTGGGTATACAAAACTATTCTAGAATTAGACAGTTGCTTAATTGTGAAGTGACTAAAATCCATGTGAATGTACCCTTCTGATGAATATATAACTGACATCTTCAGAAAGTAGATGAAACAAGAAGCTAAGGAGAGGGTCTCCATTTCTTCAGTTTTCTATTTCAAACTTGAAGTAGACACCATATCTTTCTAAAGATCTTTTGGTCAAAAAGTATGGATACCTTAAAGGAGGAAGTTATTTCAAGAAAGCTGTTGATTAAAAGATTAAGATGGTGACTTTGCTCAAACTGCAGCATTTCACCATCTGAAAACTCCTCTTTAGGGATATACCCTTGGGAATATGAACCCCAAAGTGCTCCCATATTGCCACCTACCAGGTTCCTCCATGTGCACAATAATCCAGTTGAAGGCCACCTCGGCTCCTGTGTTTCCCGTGAAGTACACAGCCTTCCGGCAAGCTTCCAAAGGGAAGCCCATCTCAGCCAGCTGCATCACGGAGGATTCGTCAATGTCTGAGGCTGCAGAGCACAGCAGGATATCCTACCATGAAAAACAGAACTTTCCACTTCCCACCTTCATTACTCTTCAACCCCTTATTTACAGACTGCCTGAAGTCCATTTTGTTGGATCTTAATTTGACTTCTTTTTATGCTATCTAACTATTGAGCTATTCATGAGAAGAAATGGTATTATTACCTCAGTTTACATATGAGGTAACAGGGCCATATAGAGCAGAAAATAAATTCTTTCAGACCACACAGTCCTAAGCAGCAAAGCCAAGGATCCACCCCGCACTCAGACTGCTGGCTCTCAAATCTACATTAACCCTTCTGAGCCATAAGAGCCACTCACACAGCATGTTATTGGCCGAGATTTGTTGCTTATTCAACTTACAAGGCCTTCCACCCAGGAACAGCTGCATGTATCCAGCACAGAAAACTTCTTTGCTGAACTATCACAGCAAAGCTTGTCACACTAGGGGACTGAAGAGTTAAGAGAACTTACTGCTCTTCCAGAGGACCCAGGTTCTGGTCCCAGAGCTCACACACAGTGGCTCGCAACCCTCTCTAACGAGTTCCAGAGAACCTGACACCCTCTTCTGGCCTCTGTGGGCATCAGGCATTCACATGGTACACAGACATGCATACAGAGACGACATCCATATGTATAAAATAAAAATAAACCAATCTTTAAACCATGTCATACTAGTAACAAATGTAAGACATCAAGAACATTTTTAAAGATACCTACGGTCTATCAACTGGTTCATCAGGCGATCTGAAAATGAAGGGACAGGTTATAAATGAGAGCTAGCCATGGCCAATAGTGTTAGAAAAAAGAAACCACATCAGTCCAGGACATTCCCAGACCCTCTCACTCCTGGTTACCTGACACATACACCACCTGCAAAACATAGTTCATGACAGTAATGAGGGGAATAGCAGGTTTGGGGCACTTAGACACAAATAAAACAAGAACTTCTGATATCTCAGTGAGCTAAATAGTTTCGATCCCTATATTTATTTCTAAGAACACCTGCAAATCAAGAGTTCTGGCCTGAACATTATTGATATGAGCAATAAGAAAAACTATTCTGAGACCTTCCTGCCGCTCACCATTGCCCTTCCAGGAGCCACCTGCCACCAGGACCCCAAATTAATGACTCAGAGTATATGTGTTTGAAGTACACAGTTGCAGCCATGCTTCATTCCTATGTGTCTAGGTCAATGACCTCACGGGGAGCAGATTAGTGGTGGAATAGTGACTACTCCTGGCTGGAGGAAGGTGGGAGGCAGTGAGCATCCTTCCAGTAGAAGATGGTACCTTTTGAGTCATCAGGAATGACTATAGGGGGACTGATGTCTGGAAGTTCCTCTTCTCCTGGCTGTAAGCCCCTGGCTCTGAGGTGACTGATATCTAGTAGGTCTGGCATATCAATAGAAACATCTGCAAAACAAAAGATTATATTCATTGGACTCTCCAGAGTCTGCAATCGGTTCATTATAAATCTGCTTGAGTTCACTGCATGCATGCATGTAGGTAGCCTAGAGGATGCTCAGCACAACAGACTTGTCAAGCCACAAGGTTAATGGAAGGCTCAAGGAAAGGGCAGAGAGTGGTGGGACAAAGATGTCACACTGGACAGCAACAGGTCAGAGAAGTCAGTGATCACAGCCAGGCTATCCGTGGTCCAGATGCACTTCATTTTACACTTTTTAAAATATGAACATGATTTAATTTTTTAAAATATGGACATAAATTTAATTTCAAAAAACATGAAGCTGCAGTGCATTTTCCTGTGTTAACTGTCTGGGCTTCCCTTTAGCGTCTATTCTGGACAGTGGTGGCCTCTGTGACCGCTTCACACTGATCCCACTGCTCTGGACTGCCCCAGACATGCACATCATGCATATGGGAGAGGACGTCTTTCTGAACTATGTTATTACACACAGTGGAGCCTGCCATGACAGTGGGCTGTGTACAACCTCCATGACAGTAGGCTGTGTACGCCAGCCATAAGAGTAGGCTGTGTACGCCAGCCATAAGAGTAGGCTGTGTACGCCAGCCATAAGAGTAGGCTGTGTACGCCAGCCATAAGAGTAGGCTGTGTACGCCAGCCATAAGAGTAGGCTGTGTATGCTCGCCATGACAGTAGGCTGTGTACTCTTCTACCCGGCAGCTCTTCTTTCCTGCATGTTCCTTCCCTGTCCCTGTTGCACATTTGAGTTTGAGAACTCCTAATTTATATTTTATTCAGATCATACGAGAAACTGTGATGATTCTAAGTTACAAATGATAAAACTCAAAACAACTTGACGGAATCTTGTGTCTACCCCTGGGTGCTCTGGGAGAAAGACAAAACCCTCTCGGCTCAGTGGCATTTGACTTACTCAAATACAAGATTTCTAAACTGAATAGCACCCGAGACTTAGTGCTGTACCTATAAAAACAGGAACAAAAGTGGGTTCAACTACAATTTTAGGGTTATGTCCTTCAGACCTGAAGAATAACTGTCTCCAAATGATGGCAGATATGTAAATCCTATTCAAGACAACAAAGCAGGCTGGGCATGGTAGCACATGCCTCTAAACACAGAACTTGGGAAGTGGAAGATCAGAAGTTCAAGGCTAGTCTCATCTACACAGTAAACTCAAAGATATCCTGAGCTACAGGAGATCATGCCTCAAAAATAAACTAAACAAGTAAGTATAAATGAAACAATAATCCAAGAACAAAAGCTAAGTTAAACTTTAAGGACCAGTAGAACTAAACACAAGGTCAGACACACAACATTGATACAACTGTTTGTGAAGAGAAAAGTCCAGGCCCTCCTTGAGATTCCTTCAAACAGTCAATAAAATCTGATTTCATTTTTATTCCTTCACAAAAATTCCAAGAACAATAACAAAAAGAAAGAAAACTGTCCAAAGTTTCCCATCTCAAGTACCTAGCCCCTCCCAGCAGCCAGTAGAGCACAGAGTGGTCAGCGCCTGCTCTCAGGCCCTCTCTGCACCCTAACCTCTTCCCGCAAGAAAACCAAGGCTCTCCTAGGAATCAGGAATAGCCCCACACAAAGGAGGAGCTGTCGCTGTGTGCCCACCAGCAGCAGGCTCCCTAGGACATCACCCTGGCTGGTTTTCGCCCTCTCTCCCTGTCCCCTTCCACCAGTGTTTGGATGACTCCTAAGACTTGCAATCATTAGCTACAGAAATGCTCAAACACAAATCCTTAAGAGATTGGCAAACAGTCTGAAGTCCTTACCTAAGAAGCTATCAAGGGCAAAAAACACATCCTTCCACCTCCTGGAGCCACTTAAGACCTGTCAGACTCAACCCTGGCAGTGGAGGAAATGACCTTTACGCCTTGTCTGGAAAATAAGCCTTCCAACCATGACCAAGGGCCTTGCGTATGGGTGAGAATAAAGTACAGTGAAGCCCAAACCACGTTCTTCTTTCTACTGCACAAAGCAACTGTTTCCATGTGACTGTTAGTAAAATCTGTATGATTTCGATGAATGTCAGGGGCACCTGCTATATTCAGAGGCAGGGGAAGGAGGATCCTTTATCGTGCCGCCCTCCCCCGCTGCTACTCCAAGTGTGGTGTCTAGACTAGCCACGGCAACCCAAGGCTGCGAGTCCAGAGAAAAGTGGGGTGGTTTAGAAACACACTGCATCTGCCCACCCTGCCAATTAGCATCCGCATTTCTCAAAGGTCCCAAATGACAAGGATGCACAGTTACATCCGGGATGCGCCACCGTGAGGACCACACTTTCCCTCTTAGAACCTGGTCCTTCCAGAGCACAGCAGTGAAGGGGTGGTCAGCACGTGGCATTTCTTATTGTCAGTATTTCTAGTAGGCTGTGAGGCCAGAGAAAGGTGGGAGTGACAGAGAAACACTGGGATGGGCGTGAGAGGGGCAGGGGTCCTGGCAGCCTCTTCACATGCCGTGTCTGTTAAGTGGCTCACTCTACAGTTTAGCAAAAGCATGCAAAGGATACCTACCAAATTTTCTGGGAACCCAGTCAAGACCAAAAGTGAACTTCTTTATCTGCACTACCAAGTATTCAGGGAATGAGGCAAAGCGAGATGTTCTGGGAAACACAAGGGAGGAGATCAATCAAACAAGGCAGAAAGAAAGGCGAATGCAGTCAATAGCACACAGGCAGCTTTGTCGGAGGCGCCTGGCAACGCCAAGGACTGCCGGGCGAGGAGGAACTGGACAACAGTCAAGTGCATGGCTACTCGCCACTCGCTCCAAACTCCTGGCCTCTCCGCCAAAGAAAATGCTGATGCAGGCCACAGTGAGCATGGAGTACAGCTGTGTCACAGCAAGGGCTTTGCTGCGACATTCGTAAAAGGGCTTTTCAGCCATTTGGTTTCCCAGCATTCTTGCAGGGTTTCCATGTATGTACTTGTAGGTGTTCTCAGTCAAGCATGCTCCGTGTGACATTCCCCAGGTGATGCAAAGAAGCCCCGCTTCAAGGAGACGTAGAATCACCACCTCCCAGTAATGGGCTGGTGCAAGGGAGGCCTACCAGAATTGGGTTTAGGATGACCTTACTGCGCCTCTTTAAACACCTGAATCTCTGATAGCATGAGTCCTACAGATAGCTCTGTTTTGGAGCAATTATCTAAACTATCTAAACCTAAGTCTTGCCTTTTAAAGGATGTTGGTTTATGTGTATGAGTGTTTGCCTGCATGTATGCATATGTACCATGTTTGTGTCTGGTGTCGCAAAGACAAGAAAAGAGGGTCATGTCCTCTGGAACTGGACCTGAAAGTGGTTATGAGCCACCATGTGGGTGCTGGGAACCAAACCCTAGTCCTCTGGAAGAGCAGCAAGTGCTCTTAATTGCTGAAGCATCTCCTGAGCCCACTTAAACCTTACATTTTAAAATTGATACATGTTATTTCTGAGTTCACTTCAAACAAAAGATCCAGTGTCCTAGGCTTGGGTTTATCACTTTTACGCATAGACTGACTATTCAATTTGTACATCAAATTCATGCCTTTGTTCCAGTTACTGATCATTTCCAGCATCCAGTTCTATTTGGCTGTCTATGTAAACAGAAAATGAGCCACATCATTTATCGGTCTTTTGGTTAAAATCAAGTACAGAAAATGAGCCATGGATGGTACAGTGGGTCCATTTTAAAATAAAAGATTCTAAGCTGCCGCCTTCAAGCCCCACCTTTTGAATTAGAGCCATTGCCTTCTATTTGGAATACATCTTTTCCCAGCCCGCACAAAGCAAACGTCAATGTATTACTGCCCTCTACTGCAGAACAGTAGACACAGCACAGGCTGGCCATAAATAGTAGAAACGTATAGTTTGGGTCTTCAGAAGCTACTCTGCAATTCACTCCCAATCTGGGTAAATCACTGGCCCATCTAGAAGTGAGCTTACTCATGCATCTGCTGCCAGGGCTGTACAGTGCTCACACTAGTGAAGAACTTCTCGACACACCAGACAGTACTGTACTAAAAAACGGAAGTGAATTCTGCCAGCCCTAAGGTCTTGGACACTGAATTGGGCCATCACTGCCCTGTATTCTCCCCCAGACAAGTTACATAGTTTGTTGTGTTTCAAATTGTCCATCACAAGGACAGTAGAAGGGAACAGGCCATAATGTAAGGCAGCTAAGAGATTGGTCCTGCAAAGGAATTGATCTAGGATTATCCTGGCTCTTGGAAGAAATTTATAGTCCCTTCAGTCAGGTTCTCTGGTTGTCTGAGAAGCCTCAATAAACATCATTCTCTCTTAAGTGAGGCCAAGACCTTTGGTTTATCAAAACCAACAAAATTCACCTGCTGCTGCTGCAGCATTTTCAACTGATGCAAAAATAAAAAGTTATCTTTTAACTGTAGGATGGTGTGTGCGAGAGAGGGTGGAGAAAGAAGAGAGGGTAGAGAAAGACTGGAAGGGAGAGGGGGGAGATGAGAGAGAGAGAAACATGTTCATGTATATGGACACAGCAGGAATGTGCAGGCCAAAGGCCAACATGGAGTAACTTCCTTTCTCACTCTCCACTGCCCCCAGGAATCTTCCTGCACCCCAGCTCCCCAGCACCATGTTTACAGGTACACATCACCATGCTCAGCTTTTTACACAGTGCCCTGAGACCAAATGCAGGCGGGCTCTCTCCAACAGGCAGGCTCTCTCTCTCAGATTCTTTACTGACTGAGCCAACGCCCCTGCCCCAGAGCTGCTCTTCTCCTTAAATCAGTGCTACGCCAAGGGTGATTCAGGAGCCACAGGTGCAGGCCCTTATGCTAAAGAGCTGTGTGAAAACAGGGTCAGGGCAGGGGATCAGTTTGATGTTGGGACAGAGGATGGGGGAACCATTGAAGACGTGACTGGTACAGGTAACTACCAACCTCAGCATACAAGACGGCAGAGTAAACTGTTGCCACGTTTCAAAGACTAGAGTCTTCAAAACCCAGGCCCTAAACCCAAACACACTTGCAGAGACTGCTCCAAACCTATCTGCTCAGGTTCCTCTCCAGAGAGGTAAGAGTTTTCACTCATTAGCAGCAGTTTGGGGACATCAAGTTTACAGTTAAATCCAACAATGTCATACTGTGCTTTGTGAAAGAAGAATGAATAAGTATAAACAAAAATTTTGAATAGTCTTTTATTCCTAAACCTAATTTGTATAGCTTTTCTTAGAAATGTATACATTTTAAATAAAGACTATCAGAATATAAATTCAAAAAAATCTGTATGAATATACAATTTACCTTTTTAAAAAGCTGCGGAAATTAAATTAGTCAAGTGCTCAGAACAGGTCTTGGCACCACTATTGGGTCTGCAGTTACCTGATGCCTATTGGCATTATTTATTTAAGACATAAATTACTCACTTATTATAACGAAGACTAAATGCTATGGAGACATTTTATTAAGGGAAAAATAAAAGCCACAGTGACTAAAATGATCAGCTCCATAGTACTAAAAACCTGCTAAGTAGAAAAGAGTACTAGTTGCTTTCTACTAAATGTGCCAAAAATGATAACTAATCAACCACATGCATGCCACATGATCCAAGGCGTCGCATGTGCACACGCACACGAAAGGTCACAGTAATGACAACAGCGACACCACCCATCCTAACTACTGACAGGGACCCTGCAAAGCACTTGTCCTCAGCTCCCTTGGACCTCCTCAGTTCTATAAATAAAGTACTTCTGTTATCAGTGCTTTACAGATAGGGTACCGGGAGGAGAGTCCTTTGGCCAAGGTCACATTGCTGCTGACCTGGAGAGTCTGCTCTGAGCTCGCCTTTTCCAAATGACAAGGAGGAAATGAAATCCCTCTGCTGCCACAGTGGCTCAAGGACAGGAGCTGGATCTTGTCCCGCTCTCTGCCCATCATGAGCAGTATATTGGTGGGTGAATGGATGTTCCAAACAATGACCGTCTTCCCAGACACGGTCTGTTAGGATCATTTACACCAGTGGTTCTCAACCTTCCTAATGCCTCTGATCCTTTAATACAGTTCTTCATATTGTGGTGACTCTCCCCCAACCATAAAATTATTTTGTTGTACTACATAACTATATTACTACAACAAATCATAATGTGTTTCTGTTTCCCAACACTCTTACATGATCCTGTGAAAGGGTTGCTCCCAAAGAGGTTGAGAACCACTGATTTAAAGGCTCATTGTTTCTGGTCCATCCTGACCTACAGGAACACCAAGAACAATCTACTTTTTGTTTGTTTGTTTGTTTGTAATGCAGAGGGGTAGGTGTGTGTGTGTGTGTGTGTGTGTGTGTGTGTGGTCTATGCTGACCTTGATATCTCTCAATCGCCTAGACTGCCCGTGAATTCAACCATCCTCCTGCCTCAGCTTTCCAAGTTTGGGGATTACAGGGATGTACTAACACACCTAGCCACCAAGGATACTTTTGCCTTTTCCTGGATGTTCAGGCTCTGAGTCTAACAAAAGGAAAATTTAAGACCTCACATTAACAAAATGTCAGTCAAATTACAGCCTACATTGCTAAAAAATAAATTTAAAATAATGAATTCCCCGAAGTTCACTAGCTGGCTTTGCCAAATGCCAAAATTAGCATTTGGAAGATTATAAAGTATAATAAGGAGCACTAAGCATGGCTACATACGGACATGCACATAGGATGGTGGAACACAGATAACCTGGGTTAGGAGGGCAGTCAGACCAGTTCAGTCTCCCACGCAGGCCACTTACTGGCCAATTACTTCTCTTTTCAGTGACCCCTCTGTAAAGTGGGAGACTAAAGGAGCCTACCTCACACCAAGAGCATATGAAATGTGATAACTGGTGGGTGGGAGGCTGGGCTATAGCAAGACCCTGTCTCAAAACACAACAGAAATAATAATAAAAGATACAGCTGACAGCAAGTTCATCACAAGCTCCTCAGTAAATAGTAAAGGGTGGGTATTGTAGGAGCTCTCATCTTTTTCTTTCCCACAAGGACCGTTTCTTCATATAACAACAATTGTGATACAATGCTAATTCTTTTCACACCTAGAAATAGCATATGCACTTTGAGGAGATGGCTCTTTGAATAAACAGCTTGCCCCATAGGTTTGGGGACCTGGGTTCAGATACCCACAAACCATGTCGCACCAGGCAGTGATACACTTAGTCACTCCAGTGCTCCCACAGTGAGGTGTGAGGTGGAGCCTTAAGAATCCCTGGAACTTGCAGGCCTGGCTGCGATATGGCTGCTACGGCTGTGATATGCAAGGACAATAAAAAGAGAGGCCATGTGGCAAACGAGGTAGAAGTGGGAGAAGGTTGTTCTCTGACTTCCACATATACCATGAGGTAAATATGTACCTGTACATACTGTACATGCTTGCACACACACACACACACACACACACACACACACACACACACACACTCAGCAGTCCCTCGACAAAACTTACCTAAGGATAGACCTCTGGTAACAGAATGAATGGCTACTAATCCTCATCTATATAAGGATCTTTTCAAAGTTAATTTGATAAAAATGGGGCTTTTGATGAGGTTTGTTTTGCTTTGTTTTGTTATTTTGGGTTCTCTGATTTTGCTCTGAGGTATATGGGGACTGAATTTTTGGAGTGGTTGTTGTTTTGTTTTGTTTTGTTTTGTTTTGTTTTCTGCAGTACTGGGAACCAAACCCAGGGCTCGTACACACCTAGCAGGCCCTCTGCCACTGAGATGTGTCTCTAACTCTTAATCTTTGAAAAAATTGTCTTATTTTCCTGTTTCTGGCATGTGACATCTAACCTGAAGCAAACAGGATCCTGAAGGCTCTGCAGACAGCAACTGACGGCAGGCCTGCGTGCCAATTAGACTGTAGGGGACAAAAAGCAGGGCATCACAGCCCTGCACCCTTCACTCTGTCAACTCAGACCTCACTCTCACCCTTCAAGAGGAGGCCAAGGACATTCCACAGTAATAAAATTCCAGAGACAAACTTCCACCAGCTAAGAACATAGCTGGCTGATAGCCTGCTTGTTTAGCATCTATGAAATCCCGGGCTCAATCTCCAGCACGGAAAGGGAGTGTAGAGAAGGAGAAAGCAGCCTTCCCAATTAAAAGGTAAACAGAGGGAGAACTGGGTGGGCATAGCTCCCAGCAGCCCTTTACTCTCTGTCTCTATAAGCGCTCTTTCCCCAACAAAGAGTGTTAGCATGTACTGCCTGTATCAGATCATTAAGTGGAGGAAAAAACTGCATGGACCTGACAGCCAGGCTCACATATGAACATGACATATCTCCTAACTGGGCTGGCTGTAAGCGGCTCACCACACAAACACTCATGCCTACCTAGCATGCCCAAGACTTCCCCGAGAGGCACACAATCAACCAAGGCCTATGCCAAAACATAACTGTAAAATTGCAACATAATGCTTTTACATATTGAAGGCTGCCATGAGTGGTTTGGGGATTTCTTTACCTAAGTTACCATTCTTGCCACGTGGGAGCAAGGGTGTTTCTCAACCCTACTCTCATGGCAAGAGAGGGGAAAAAAGGGCAAATTTCAACTGCAGAATAAACCACAATTTTGCTTTTTTTGGAAAAAAAAAAAAAGGAGGTGGACACACCCCCACCCAGCACATAACCTGAATCAGAGGATGGACTGTCCTACTGGCCAGGCTCACCGAGTGAAGTGAATGACAGCTACAGGTGACCATCACAATCCATCGCACCCTCGGGAGCAGCATCCACGAACTCCCAGAACACCCAGCCCCCTCTGCTGCCTCTGTCCCCACCTCCCCCAGGGACAGCCAGCCCTACTCACTTCACCCCTGCAGACTTCGCCTGCAGGGCGCTGCTCCAGAAGTCCTCCACGTTGTCTGGTTCGGCAAAGGCCTGGAGGCAGGCACTGAAGGGGATCTTGGCTCGCACCAGCTCCGGAAGGGGTCTTCGGTTTGCTTCGGCTTCTCTTCTCATCAATTCATAGGCGATCAGCTCATCTGAGGAAGAGCAAGGAAGGAACCTGCCATCATGCTTTTCTTACGCACAGGAGCCACACCCCCTTGGGTGGTATATTTCCTTGTAGGTCAGGATTGCTGCCTGTCTGTCTGTCTCTTCCAGAGAAGTCTGCCCAAAGACCCTTCCCAAGATTTATATAGGCTTTGTGGAGTCAGAAATACTTTTTAATTCTATTTTTGTTTGTTTTGTTTTGTTTTGTTTTTGAGACAGGGTTTCTCTGTGTGGCCCTGGCTGTCTTGGAACTCACTCTGTAGACCAGGTTGGCCTTGAACTCACAGAGATCTGCCTGCCTCTGCCTCCTGAGTGCTGGGATTAAAGGTCTGAGCCACCACCGCCCAGCTATCATTCCTATTTTTCTTTATTCTTGCTTGTTTTTGCTATTTCATTTTGAGACCAACAAGAAGGAACTGGGTCCCCATGAGACAACAATGACTCAGGGACCTACTGTTCCATTTTCCCACCCTCCAATGACCCAAGTGCTGCTCTTCTACAGATTCACACTGGAGTTTGCAGCTGTCAGGGAACCAAGGGCTCTCCTCTCCCCAGGCCCTTCACTTCCCTGACAAAGAAACTAAGGCCACTGACAAGCCTAGTCTTAAAGGCCTGATCAACAAACACAAATGACGCCCAAAAGAGATGTAACCCCGACACACGGGGTTTTTCAAATGATTGGGTGCTTGGTTGGGGAGGGGCTGCCAACTTCAAGTTGTCTGGAAAAGAACATGGCCAAGGAAAGGAGATAAAATCAGGACTGTCAGCGAGGTCCGGACACTGGCAAGATTCGGTGTCACGTGCTTTCTGATTTGGTTTCTCCAGCCACTGTGACTATGGTCATGGGTTCCACAATGGCATGAGGTTAAGGGGAGCATGTGTCTAAGCCTGCCCTTACCTACCAACACCATTCTGGAAATACAACCAACCCTCACGAAACAGCACCCAGTCCACTGCCTGGAGGCCTCCTGGGACAATAATAAGAGGAAAGAAGTGAGCGTGCTGGGGACCCTTGTTGAACCAGGGATCTGCTCTTAATTTGACACTAACTGCAGGTAAAATATCACAGGTACTTTGAATGTCATTTTCTTCCCAGTTGATTATTTCACAATAGCAACAACAATAACAAAAATTCCCTCCTAATAAATTGGCTTATGCACATACATATTTCCTAAGCCCCTCTGAAAAGCTTTTAAAACCCCCTCTCAGCCGGGCGGTGGTGGCGCACGCCTCAGCACTCGGGAGGCAGAGGCAGGAGGATCTCCGTGAGTTCAAGGCCAGCCTGGTCTTCAAGAGCTAGTGCCAGGACAGGCTCTAAAGCTACACAGAGAAACCCTGTCTTGAAAAAAACAAAAAACAAAAAAAGCCATCTCTGTCCACCATCAGTTTACAACACAGTACTTCTATCTAGCCTACAAACGTTAACTGTTACGAGAAATCCAGAAACTAAACTATATGTCTCCTTTCTTTTCTTAAAAAGATTACCACTCATATAGCGAATCAGAGACCACAGGACTGTATTAAAGCTTTTAAAATGCAAATGGATTCATTCTGCCTCGCCCTACCAACTACATCCGTGAAGCAACTGTTCAAGTGGGAGTCTGGTGCTTCTCCCTGACAATAGGAATCATCACAAGAGGATCCGAGGGCAACCTCGCATGGATGCGGCTTCTACAGTGACACCTGTTGGGCCTCAGTGCGGCTGCTCCCACTAATCCTGTAGGCAGGGTTGCTGTAAGCCAACTCTTGCAACTCTCCTTATTTTGCATTTACAAAGGTCCCCCTGTCGCACCATCCTCACACATACACATCCTATATAGCATGTGAATTCCCTTTGAGAAACTGAGCACTGAGACTCTCAAACCAACATTAGTTTTAGAGAACACTCTGTCACAGAGGCTGACAGACCCGAACAGAACCTGTAAGTCTGAGGTGAGCAAGGAAAACCAATTGTTCCTTCCAGTGGCTCAGACTGACAATCAACTTGTCAGGTTCTTCCAGCATCTAGGAGGTAAAGCCTCCAGGCATAGTTGTCGGGGATTATCTAGACTAGATTAGCCCCTGACCAAGCCTGTGAGGGATTGTCTTGGATAAGTTCATTTGAATGAGAAGATCCACCCTAAAAAAACGAGTACCCCCATCAGCATCCTGAGTGCATATGAAGAAGACAGCAAGATGAACACAAGCTTCCTCTGCTTCCAGGCTGGACAGAAATATAACCAGCTCCCTTCACCCTTCGACACAACTTTCCTGTAATGATGGACTACATGCTATAACTTTGGCACAAATAAGCCCTCTCTCCCTCCCTCCCTTTCTTCCTCTTTCCCTTATTCCCTCCCTCTTTCCCTCTCTTCCTCCTTTTCTCCCTCTCTCTCTCCCTCCCTCTCTTCCTCTCCCTTTCTCTCTCCCTCCCTTCCTCCCTCTCTTTCTTCCTCCCTCCCTTCCCCCAGTGACTTTTGTCAGGCACTTCCTGGAACAACAGGAAAAGTAAGACAGCCCTCACTCTCAAAATGCAACAAAGCACACACAGCCTACCGTATTTCGGATGATGGACAAGAATCTAAATGCAATCCAAAGCTGTATGCATGCATAGACAATGGAAATAATTTCACCTTTAAACCATCAAGATCATCACTTCCCAATATTATAATAAATTAACTCCCCCAAAAAGCAGCAACAGGCACTCAAAGAGGAATTTTTACAAGGATGGCAGGTACCCCAAAACGAGCAATCCAACAGCCATTTTGCCCTTTTCCTCTCTAAGACAAAACTCTAAGGAATACCATCTATCCCCTCTGCCTGGGAAGAAATAGATCATACTGACAGTATGGGAAGGAGCCATGCCCTGAAAAGCTACATGGTGGCACCTCTCCTGCATTTCAAAGTCCAGGCATTCTCTTACTGGGCCTCACTGCTACAGAGTGCGCTGCCCGCAAGTCACCTCCCAGGAGGCCTGCCTTAAAGACTCAGGTAGATCTCTGACTCCACTTCTAACACCCAAAGATCCATTTCCATCCAGCTTTAAACCAGAGCATATTTTCAGTGTCATGAGAGAACCCTACCCACATCACCACAAACAACACAATTGTGCTGACTGCAGCCTAACCATGAGTCCCATTTCTGGGTTCTAAAGCAGCCCCTGTCCAGAATCCTCTGCAAAGCCTGCCTTGATACATTTAGCCACCTCCACAGACAGTCACACGGGGACTTGGAAAAAATGAGAAGGGCCAAGCAACACAAACACAGCCCCATCCATCCCAGTGACAGGGCACCTTATCTCTGAGGCAAGTCTGCCCACAGGGAGACACGCGTGGCTCTTTTCCCATCCGGGACTGTTACCTTTGTTGGTTGCTGCCTCCATGGCCACAGGCAACTGCATCAGGTAGTCTACCCTCTCCGTATAGCGGACCTTGCGGGTCTGACAACACTGAATGCGCTCTTCCACCAAAAACCGGAAAACATCACTTGGGTTTTCTGAGCCAATGCGATTCCTCTGAAGGTCAGATAGAACCAGGTTAGCCGATACAGGGCTAGAAGCCACGAATAAAATACAGCACAATGTCAACTATGATTCTGGCATCAAGATCTTTCTTTTTGGAGCATTTTTTTCTGGACATGAGAGTCAACCAGATTAAGACACTGTGATTTATATAGTGTCCCAAAATGAGGGGTTGGATAAATAAATTCAAGTTCACCTGTGAAGTAATACTACAAAGACATTAAAACCACAAAAGACAGATAGGTGTGGGTGGGATTAGAAGAAGGAAGGAAGATAAGCTAATGAATAGAAAGAGGAAAATATACTGTCCTGGGAAAACAAGATATGTTAGATATAGTTTCAAATGCACTTAATGTAGACTATATACAAATGAATAAACCATGCTATATTAGGGCACACAAGAATATGGCAATAAGCTAAGGAAAACACTGCTCACACACAGAATTCACACGCGATTGGGAAAAATACTACTCTCACACAGAATTCACACGCGATTGGGAAAAATACTACTCTCACACAGAATTCACACGCGATTGAGAAAAATACTACTCTCACACAGAATTCACACGTGATTGAGAAAAATACTACTCTCAAACACAGAATTCACACGTGATTGAGAAAAATACTACTCTCACACAGAATTCACACGTGATTGAGAAAAATACTACTCTCAAACACAGAATTCACACGTGATTGAGAAAAATACTACTCTCAAACACAGAATTCACAAAACGACTGGGAAATGACTGAAGGCTTAGCTGCCAACATGTTAACCACAGCGCCTGGTATTATGACAGCTCTGATTTGCTCCTCTGGGTTGTCTCCCTTTTCTGTAAAGAATACTTTCCTAACCAAGGGGGAAAGGCTGCTATTCTGTTCTGTTTAAGGTGAATTCTTCATGGCTTCCATGGGATTCAGCTCTGCTGCACCAGCAGCGTGATCACCTGAGTGGTAGTGGCTGGATATCAAGGACCTGGAAGGGCTCTCAGGGGGCTCTGACCAGAGGCCAAGCATACCAATAACACACACAGCATGAAAGCTATACAAAGCCAGCAGCAACTGGAACCCAAATGTGAGAGGCAGCCACATCAAGTGCCAGCGGAGACAGCCACCAAGAGGCCCAGTGAGTGACTGATGTAAAGAAAAGGGGTATTAGGTCACGCCATCCCTACAGCAGCTGGTACATTCCAACCACTCTGTGGGATGCTCTCAAGACTTACCTCTACCAGATTGACCAAGTGCAAGAAAAACTCCTGGGCATCTTGCTGTCTGTTAGAAGAAAATTCTGGATGGCTCTTGCTGACAAAGGCCTTAAACATGCGTGGGGAGATCCCATTCTGTTGAGGCTAGAGTATAAAGACAAAATCATCTTCTATAGGCGAAAACCTACTATTACCCTGCTAAAGGGACACAGTAATAAAATGACTCCTAGTGACATAACGCTGTGAGCATCGGTAAGAGCATCACTCAGCCCACATCAGAGAAGCTCCTTGCAGTAGACAGTAATTCCCACAGAGTCCCACAAGTGACAATGGCAGAGAATGAAAGACTTTGTAGAGTACCCAGTCCTAAACAGGACCGATGAGCATATGAACTCACAGAAACTGTGGCACCACAGGACCTGCACAGGTTCAAACTAGATAAAATCCCAGCACTGAGAGAGGAACACGGGCACATAATCCACCTCTACACAGAAACTGTCTGCACAACCTTTGCTGATAGAGAAAAATCAGTTTTCTTCAGCGGAGCATCACTGGACAGCAACACTCTAGGGAAGGCCCTCCCACCACAAGTAGTCGGCAACACAAAACAAAGTCCATGTTTTGTTTTGTTGGTTGGTTGTTTAATGGACTTTTTGTTTTGTTCTGTTTTGAAATTTTGCCTTACTGGTTTTTTGTTTCTTTGATTTTTGTTTTTTACTTTAGGGAAAGAAGGAAGAACACCAAGTTGGGTAGGTGGGGAGGATCTGAGAGGTGTCAGAGGGGGAGAAAGAATACGATCAAAATATATTGCATGAAATAAGTATATACATAAAAACACTAAATTAAAAAAGAATAAATCAGCAGATAGCCCTTTCATATACATCTGAAGCCTGAATGGCAAGTGGGTGTGGCCTAACTGTAAATCCCACCTTTCAAATGAGGAGAAAGGCGACCATGACAAGAACCAGCATCAGCAGGGTATGTAGACATTGCTCTATATAAACTTTATGAGAACGAGGCTAGGTCAGTTGGCAAAGTATTCATCTAGCATGCATGAAATCTGGGATTCCATCCCCAGCACCACAGAAAGCAGATGTGGTGGTATATATCTGTAACCCCAGTACTCAGGAGGTGGAGGCAGGAAGAGCAGAAGCTCGGTGTCATCCTTAGCTACATAGCAAGTCTGAGAATCACCTGGGGTCCATAAGACTGTCTAAAAATATCTAGACACACACACACACACACACACATATATATATACATATATTTATAGGGATGGAGATATATATATATAGCTCACATGTTTGTGAGCTCTTCATATATATGTGTGTATATATATATACAGAGAAAGAGAGAGAGAGAAGAGAGAGAGAGAGAGACCTTATGTGAAAACAAATTGGGACTCTTCCTGTGGATCAGGACAGTGGGCGGCCAATGCTCCACTTTGTTAACAGGCTTGGGGTCCATCCTCACAGAACGCGTGACACAGGGGCCAAGCTTCTTAGCAGACTAAAGATGCGCTATAGAGGGGAACCCTGGCAGAAGAGGAAGAAAGAGTTCATAGGGCCGGGGAGGTGACCTGGCGGTGAAGAGCACCCAGTGCTTTGCCAGGGGATCTGAGTCCAGATCCCAGCACCCACGCCAGGCTTCAGGCAGCTCACAACCACCTGTAACTCCAGCATCAGAGGAGCCCGACGTCGCTGGCCTCTGGCCACACCTGCACTCATAGAGGTTGGTTACTGACGCCGTCAGTGCTCAGCATGCTCGAGGGAATGCGTTATGCTTTGCTCTCTACACAAAATGCAAATTTGTTTTCTCTTTTAGTTTATGTATATGTTCATGTGTGTGTGCAAACATGTGAGCATGCATGTGGAGGCAAGAGGTCAATGTTGGATGTCTTCCTGAGTTGCCTCATCACCTTATTTTTTGAGACAGGATCTTTCACCAGACCTGAAGCTCGTGCACCAGCTAAACTGCTGGGCAGTAAACATCAAACATCACCCTGCCTCCGCCTCCCCAGAACACGGACTAGAAGTGAGTGCTGCCTCCCCTGGTTTATTTCTGCAGCTTCTAAAAGATTGTTCCTAAAGCCCTATATTTAAGGTTGTTCTCTGGCCACTAAATGCATATACACACAGACAAATGCACACGTGCATGCATGCACTCACACACACATACACACACACACACACACACACACACACACACAAAAGGCTGGGCTCTGCATATGACAGCTTCTAAAATGTCAACATAAAAACTAAAGAATTGAGTTAAAGAAGTTTCTATTTGACAGTGGCCTAGTGACATCACCTAAGTGGTCCTAGAGCCCTAGCATGCAAAATGAGGACAGAGGATGGCACATGACCTGCTGTCTTGGTTGTAGGCTGACTCTGGATCACTCACTTTGTAAAAGGGTGGCCCCGAGTCTCCAGAATAAGCAACCACCCAGGATGCCTGTGGTACGACTAGGTTACTGTACTTCTTTCTCCTTCAGCAAGTGAAAAACAGACCAGCTAAAGTTAGAGAGAGGACTGCAGTGCCCAGGCTCTCCCAGATGCTTGCCCAGAACCCTCTAACAGCGTGCTGGCACACAGCCAAACAGTGTCCACTCGCTCCCCAGAGCCCAATGCTTTCATTAATGAGCAAAAAAGTGAGCTATCTGGAGCTTCCAGTGCATCAGAGCAATGCCTGAAGATATTTCTAACCACAGACAGTTGCTGGGCAGTTCCAGCACTGGGCAGTATTTGGGGGAAGAGCTGTTAGCATGATTGCTCTGAGTAACTGGCATGCTAGAACGATTCGGTGTGTGGAGTAGAGGGAGCACATACAAACCGAGAAGGGCAGGTTCTGCTGGCAGCTTCATTGTCCAGCAGCCCCAACTCAAGCCCAACTGTGAAAGCGCTAACACGGAATCCTACGCAGTCTTTCTCCTCCTCCTGTTTGTTTCATCCTCTGACAGAAAACAACCAGATTGAAGCCGGTTAATTTTAGTTATGTAACAACTCAACATGGTGGCGGGGAAACAACCTTGGTAGAAGACTGTATCTACGGTTTGATTCACTTAGAAACATTATCTTGTACTTATATACAATGAAATGTGTTTTTTCATGTTAAAAAAAAAAGACAAGGATGTTACATTTGCCCAATAGGGGTAAATACAAACTAAACAAAGCAAAACTCCATCTATGCTTAAAGCTAAAATCCTACCACCTCTGTGTGGCAGGATGCTGGTCACCTTGGGTGACATTAAAGCCCACAAGGTGTCAACCTTATTTCATTTGGGAGTCAAACTGTCCCAGACACAGTTTCTCAGAATACACAACTACTTCAAACATGCTATTTGCAGGGGGGAAGCCTGAAGGACTGTCACCTTCAAATTCTGTGAAAGCACCTGTCCAGATAAGCAAGAGTCTGGGTGCTGTCCTCCACATAAATGAACAAGTAGAATAAATAACAAGAACACACCCTTAAGAACACAGTAGAGCCCAAATCAGATACTGGCTGGAGAGATGACTCAGCAGTTAAAAGTGCTCAGTGATCTTCCCAGGTTCAGTTCCCAGCACCCATATTGGGTCGCTCACAAGTACCCAAACCCAGCTCCAGCCAATCCAAAGCCTTCTTCTGGCCTCCACTTGCATTTGTACATAACACAGACACACACACACTCACATACACACACACACACACAAACACACACATACTCGCACACAAATAAATAAATAAATAAAATCTTCTTTTAAAGAAATTAAAATACTGGGTGTGATCACCAGTTTTTGTCAATGTGACACAAACCTAGACATATCTGAGAAAAGCAAGCTGGAGTTGAGAAAATGTTTCTAATTAGAATGGCCCATAGGCAAGCCTGCAGGCAAGACATTTTCTTAATTAGTGACTCATAAGGGAAGGTCAAGCCCATTTTGGGTGGTGGCACCCTTGGGCAGGTGTTCCTGGAGTGTATAAGAAAGAAAGAAGGGAGTAAGCCTGGCCTTGGGACCGGGAACCTCGCCCAACCAGCTTCCGCAGATTCATCTGGACCCTGGTAAGTGGGCCCCAGCCCGTCCCCGAGGCCTTCTGGCCACTTAGGGCTCCCCTCTACTGGCTTTGCTGCTTATCCCAACCCTGCTCGCCCCCGGGCATCCCTCCTCATCTGCGTGGTCCCAACTGCACCCGAACTCAGCCTATCCAGGCTGAGGCCTTGGGGGAAGGGTGAGTCCCCTGCTAGAGGGCCTCCTTTATCCCACGGAGCCGAGCCGAGCAGAGCACACATCTCTCAGTAAGCCCGCCTTTGGGACTGGGAACCCCTGGGCGAGGAAGGAGCACAACCAGCTTCCTGCAGATTCATCCAGACCCCGGGAGCCAAGCGGAGCCGAACAGAGCAGAGTGGGCAACTCTCAGAAGAGATGGGCAGGCGCCAATCAAAGAATTCATCCAACAACCTGAAAAGCAACATGATAACACCAGAATCCAGCGATTACGGAACAGGAAAGCCCGAGCAACCTATCCCAGATGAAGTAGAAGAAATTGACTTTAAACGTAGCTTTATGAAAGTTATAGAGTCCTTTAAAGAAGAGGTGAAAAACTCCTTTATCGAAAGGGATGAGAAAACTAACAAAAAGTTAGAAGAAATGAATAAATTCCTCAAAGATACCCTAGAAAACCAAGAAAAAGGAATCAAACAGGTAACTGAAACAGTTCAAAACTTGAAAACTGAAATGGAGGCAATGAAGAAAACACAAACCGAGAGATGGCGGGAAATGGAAAATCTGGATACACGAACGGGAACCACACAGACAAGTATAACCAACAGAATACAAGAGATAGAAGAAAGAATCTCAGATGCAGAAGACATGATAGAGAAAATAAACTCAGTAATAGAAGAAAACAACAAATCCAACAAAATCGCAACACAAAACATCCAGGAAATATGGGACACCATGAAAAGACCAAATCTAAGAATAATTGGGATAGAAGAAAGAGAAGAATTCCACTCCAAAGGCCCAGAAAATATATTCAACAAAATTATTGAAGAAAACTTCCCGAACCTAAAGAAGGATATTCCTATGAAGGTTCAAGAAGCATACAGAACACCAAATAGGCT
>PVIU01016976.1:9290-43386 GCA_004026605.1 Ondatra zibethicus
TTTTTGAATGCACTCCTTCCTAGGCCGGGAGGGATGGGGGTGGGCCTTGGACTTCCAACAGGGCAGGGCACCATGCCCTCTTTCAAGGAAGAAGGGGGAGGGAGGAGGGGTGGGGAGGTAGTGGGAGGGGACTGGGAGAAGGGGAAGAAAGGTAAAAATTTTATTTCTTTAATTATGTTTTTGAATGGAAAAAATAAAATAAAAGTCAAATTAAAAGTAATGAAAACCACTTTAAAGACCATGTACAAAATATATCACTTCTAAGGGAGGGAAGATTTTAATATCTTTGTTTTTCAGAATATATATCTGTTAGGAAGTAACATGTGAGCAAAGTCATGTTAGAAAACAGACTTGTCTGTAATGTATATGCAAAAGGGGTTTCAAATAAATGTATTTACTGTGCAAACAGGAGATATTTTAAAAAGTGCAATGTAGGAAAACCTTGGAGATAAGAGACCTTTGGAATCGTAGAGCAGAACAAGGTTTGATAAAGGAGCTTTGGGAACCATTTGTTTGTGGAGTGGCAAAAGTTGTTCCCATATGAGATACTTTGAAAATGTAGTTTGTCAATCTTTGACCATTGATTGAGCTGTAGTGGGGTCAAGGCCAATCCATTTGCAGTAAGAGAGTAAAACTTTAATAAAATCTCTGAGTGCAAGGAGGAAAACAGGAAGTGTTATATAAGACTCAGGAGGTATAAGGAAGAGACAGAAAATGCAGCTGTGAAGGGTGGGTGAGGACAAGGGTCTCAGTATGGGCTCAGGAGGGCATAAAGAAGCTGTGGAACTTTCAGGAGAGAGCTTAGAGGGTACAGTGTTATAAAGTAAGGAACTACACCCAAGTGAGGACTCCAATATCATAGAGAAACATTCTGGAATGGTTCAGACTGTACCAGGCCAGAAGATTACACTGGGCTATGAGGGGAAAGATAGAGGGCAGAGTGAGAGAGGAAGAGAATAGGCAGGGAAGATTGGCAGTGAGAGAAGGAAGCTTAGAGGAGAAGATCTTTGTGATTCATTATGGATCTAGTCAGTTCAGAGAGACTGCAACAGGTTTTCTACTACAGAGTTGGGGATGAGTTTCATGGGATTGGTTTGGAAACACAGAAGGAAAAATGAAAGTGAATATTTCAGTAGATGGTGATTAACACACAGCTGTGAGTGTCCAGAGGATTAGAGACCTTGGAAGGCTCAACAGTATATCTGTATCCTACACCATTCTTTTTAAGGTCAGGAATCACTGTAACAGAGTGATTGGAAAGATAGTAAGAGCCAGAGCTGGTTGATAGCTACAAATAAACAATGTTTTCAGGACACAACAGAACTGTTGCAGATATGTATCTATGTTGCCTTTGTCACTATGGACAATGTCTGTTAGACCCCAACTCTGGGGTGCTAACTCCTCAGGAGGGTCGCCCTAAGGAACCAAACACCAGTCCAGTTGATGCAAAAGCAAGAGGAATTTTATTCTCGTTTGTACAAAAGGCTCCTCAGCCAGGCAAGGGAGAGAAGCCCGGACTAGTGGTTACAGGCTACTTTTAAAGGCAAAACCCACATTTTCAGGGAGGGGGTACAGTGGGTTGTTTGTCAAACGGGAGGACTGGCTCATTTAAAGGGCATTTACTATGATTGGTTATATCAGGTGAAAGGGCAGAGTGGAGGTCACAACTAATTCACAAAACATGTTTTTCTCTAGTTCACAAAAACATCTTCTCTAGTTCCTCTAGTTCACAGAAACATGTTTTCTTCAGGTCAAATCATACAAAGTCCCAGCATGGAGAGAGTACATAAGTATGATATCTACCTGTAGCTGAGGTGTTGGCAATGGTTATCTTCCAGGTGGTGAGTCAGCTTTTTAATGGTGTAGCCTTCCATGTTTCAGGGGTATCATTATAAGAAGAAGCCTTGTGAGAGAAACTGGACACAATAAAATACATGGAATGTTTTCAAAGACACATTTTAAAGTATAAATATTGAAAATGAAACCTGAGCTAAATGTCCCATTGGTATTGAATAATTATCCTTATTATATTAAGTTTTATAAAACATTAGACTGTTCTAAGAAAACATTTTCTTACAAAGCTGTCTCTTCAGAGCACCCTTAATTTCATTATTCCTGAGGCTGTAAATGAGGGGGTTCAACATGGGAATCACCACCATGTAGAATACAGACAACACCTTGTTCTGGTCTGTGGAGTAGGTGGAATTGGGCATCACATAAATGAATGTGATGGTTCCATAGAACAGAGTGACTGCAGTGAGGTGGGAGGTGCAGGTGGAAAAGGCCTTCTGACGGCCCTCAGTGGACCGCATCTTCAGGATGGTGATGAGGATGTAGGTGTAGGAGACAGCTATGACAAACACTGTGATCATGGTTACTGATGCAGCAGAAAATGAAGTAACAACTGCAGAGACACTGACATCAGAACAGGAGAGTTCCACCAAAGGAGCAAAATCACAGTAAAAGTGATTGATTCTGTTTGGTCCACAGAAAACAAAAGAAAGAAAGGAAAGGGAAAAAGAGGAAGAATTAAGAAAACCCCCTATGTAAGATCCTACAACCAACTGGATGCAGACTCTTGTGGACATTTTGGTTGAATAAAGCAGTGGGTTGCAAATTGCTATGAAGCGATCATAAGCCATGGCAGCCAGAAGGAAGCATTCAACTGTTCCAAAAAAGGCAGCTGAGCTAAACTGTATAAAACATCCAAGATATGAGATGGTACTTTGATTTACCAGGAAGTTGACAAGCATATTGGGTGTGACAGAAGATGAGTAGCCTATGTCAGTAGAAGCCAAGTGACTCGGGAAAAAGTACATGGGATGATGGAGCTGGGAAGAGACTTTGATGAGAAGGATGGTGCTGAGGTTCCCAGACACGGTCACCAGGTAGATGCACAGGATGATGGTGAAGAGGACGACTCTAAGGACTGGGTCATCTGTCAGGCCCAATAGAATGAACTCTGTCACTGCAGTATGGTTCCCTTCCTCCAGGAGAGCCATAGGGTAGTGTAGCTGCTGACAGAACCAGACTGTGATGAACAAATTGCAGGAATGTGATTATAAATAGGTCACTTCATTTCATTTAATCATACATGAAGAGCATAACTAAATAATATATAAATTTATTTTTAAATTGGACCTACAATGGATATTTTAGTAGGGTTTTCATAAATTGTACTTCTGTGTATAATAATTCCTTCAAAATTATTTAAGTAGTAATGTTGGAATTTGTCACAAAGAATAAATAACTTTTATTTTGTTATCTAAACAATCCCATCACTCAAATAAATCCTTAAAAAATATAAAATAATGTAAAAAATAAGAAGACAGCAATAAATATAACAAAATATAAGAGAAGACAATTTGAAGAGTTAAATAATGGCTAACTTTTATTAAATGCTCCCTACATTACCAGCACTGGATTTTAAAAATATTGTATTTTTTTATTCTTAATTCCTTTAAATACATTACAGTTTTATCAGTTCCATTTTATAACACAAAAGCATTTTAAATTTTGTAAGATTTATATAATAATTAACCAAATTATTGGGCTTCAGAGATGCTTCAGTAGTTAAGAGCACTTGTTGCACTTGCCATGAACCAGGGTCTGATCCCCTCTTATGATCTTTACAGACACCAGGCATATATGTGGTGCAAATATGTATATACAACATTCATAACATAGATAACATTCATAAATATAAAATCATCATAACAAATCTTTAAAAGTTGCAGTAGATATGAACACTAGTCAGGTTGAATTCAGAGCATTCCTTTTAGTAACCACACATAATTATGGGTGGCCATGCAATTGAGGGCACATTCAAATTAAATACAGACATCAGAGTGGCATTTCTGCTTTCCAATGGTTAATACAAAGAGAGGCATGTTGCTGGTGACACTTGTTACAAAGTCTATTATTTCTGTAAGTAAGTTCATATCTTAATTAACTCTTAAAAAGAAAATAAATTTTCTTATTAGAACTGAGAAGAAATAAAACAGAGATCACACTAAAATTGCAAGTATAACTTCCTGTGGTAAGCTCATTAAATGTTTTAAATATTTTTAAATAGATCATTTCTCTTTAAAGAACATTGAAATAGCAATTTCATCATCATGTAAAATGTGAATAATATTTATCATGATATTACTAATATTTTATTAAAACACATCAGATGCTTTCCCAATGTCACAGTGGTTTTGAGTAGGAGTGTGATAGAATAAATTCACATGATTTTCAGCAGAGGACACTGATCTGTAAATACTCAAATGAGAAGTTAAGATTTGTAAAGCTTCATTCAGTATGGTACAGATTGACTATAATCCCTCACATTCTATATTTACATCCTTGTTTGTCCACGGTAATGCCTATGACAGTTAACATTCAGTCCATAAACAAAACAGGTCTTTGTACTTGATATGCATTGATAGTAAACCACCAAAGCATTTCAAAGTGAGTGAGCTTGTTGGCCTTTGGCTGAATGATATGTGTGTAGAATTTGAAGCTCATGTTTCTTTCTGGTCTGGATAAATAAGGAATCTTTGAAAATTTGGGGGAGCTGGGAAGAGTGTAGGAAGTAGAAACTAGTCAAGATGTAGTGTGTGAGGTAAGAATATATTTTCAATAAAATAAAAAGAGAAAACTTAATTTTATGCCCAATCATTCTGAGTAATTTACCTATGGAAATATAAGGTGGTTCAATAAATGTGTGTTTATTTTCCTTTTGCTATATTATTGCTTTACTTAATCTGACTTGTTTCTCCACCATGGTTTGTAAATTTAGTACATTTTCAAAGGATGAAGTATCTCCATTTACCAACAAAGTTAAAATCTTACCTCTTTTGGTAATTCATTTCAAAGTAAGAAGTTCAAAGTCACTATGATTTTATACCTACAAAGCTGTCTCCACTGTTATTACTAAGGATAAGTTCCTGGTGAGGTTATGGATTCCAGTGTGAATTTATATCACCAGGGATCATTACTTTATTCCCAGTGAGTATTGAGCACTAAATTTCTCACAAACATTAATTTCCAGGGGGGCACCTGTCAATCTCAAGTGATCTCTTGTTTTCCTGTTATGTGAGTATTGGCACACACTCACTTGGCACTTAAGGGAGGTACATGATAACAATTATCTTAGGTAAATATTCTAACAAGTTTTTATTGGATTCAGTTTAGTTCATATTAAAATACTTTAACCATTAAAATACTTCTTTCAATTTGTGTACATGATGAATTACATTTATTGATTTTTGTATATTGAACCAACCTTGACTCTCTAGGATAAAGCCTACTTGACCTTTGAATGAATACACAGAACTGACCACTCCTTAGTATGGTTGAGGAGAATGTTTTATTGTAGAGCTAAGGAAGAACAGAACCAAAGACACCTGGTAAAGTCCAAGCTGAACTAGACAATTGGACTGAACTAGATAATGAGAAGGGCAGGAGAAGGGTGGGGTAAGAAAAGATCAAAAAGAGGGAAGAGGAGAAAGGGACAAAGGGAGGTGTGTCCACAGCAGAACCAAGAGAATGCATAGCCAAAACAGCTAAATTATAGAGGCAAAAGAATTTGGGAGAATGTAAAGGAAGTTCAGGAACTGGAAAGATATAAATTAGAGGGTAGGTTATGCCATCTAAGATGGTTCCGTAACAGGCACTTGTGAGAAGATACTGTGAGAACCTAGAGGCTGGCATAGACCTTGGTACAATAATAGGCATCATAGGCATAGATTAATGGGAAGATTCGTAAGTCTCTTTTGCCGGAGATAAGGTGAATGGCTCATTTTATCAAGCATGAACTATCTTTTTAAAAAAATTTGGTAAAAAGGGCTACAGGGGTCCCCTTATTCCATGGAGTGGAGCAGAACGAGCTCCTTTTACCAAGCCTGACCTTTTGCCTGCGAGGTCCCAGGGCAGCAAGGGACCCTGATCCAGTGCCGGTGGATACATCTGGACAGGTATGTTGGTCCCAGCCCATCCCGGAGGCTTTCTGGCCAATTAGAGGGCCTCCCCCTATACTGGCTTTTCTGCTTATCCCACCCCTGCTTTCCTCCGGGCACCCCTTTCCATCTGCGGGGTCCTAGCTTCCCCCGAACACAGCCTGCTTCCAGGCTGAGGCTTTGGGGGAAGGTTGAGTGCAGGGCTACAGGGGTCTCCTTGTCCCATGGAGTGGAGCAGAGCAGAGTGGGCAACTTTTACCAAGCCCGCCCTTTTGACTGTAATCCTGGGCCAGCAAGGGGCCCTGTTCCAGTGCCAGCAGATACATCCGGACAGAGGGACCAAGCCACTGAGACTCTCCTGACCACATTCGAAGGAAGCGATGGGGAGGCGCCAATCCAAGAATTCCTCTGACAACCTGAAAAGCAACATGATAACACCAGAATCAAGCGAGTATGCAACAGGAAAACCTGAGCAACCTGACCCAGAAGAAGTAGAAGAAATTGACTTTAAACGTAACATTATGAAAGTGATAGAAACCTTTAAAGAAGAGGTGAAAAACTCCTTTAAAGAAAGGGATGAGAAAACTAACAAAAAGTTAGAAGAAATGAATAAATTCCTCAAAGATACCCTAGAAAACCAAGAAAAAGCAATCAAACAGGTAATGGAAACAGTTCAAAACTTGAAAACTGAAATGGAGGCAACGAAGAAAACACAAACTGAGAGATGGCAGGATATGGAAAATCTGGATAAACGAACAGGAACTACAGAGACAAGTATAACCAACAGAATACAAGAGATAGAAGTCAGAATCTCAGACGCTGAAGATACTATAGAGAAAATAAACTCAGCGATCAAAGAAAAGAACAAATCCAAAAAATTTGTAACACAAAAGATCCAGGAAATCTGGAATACCCATGAAAAGACCAAACCTAAGTATAATAGGTTTAGAAGAAGGAAAAGAATTCTACTCTAAAGGCCCAGAAAATATATTCAACAAAATTATTGAAGAAAACTTTGCCAACCTAAAGAAGGATATGCCTATGAAGGTTCAAGAAGCATACAGAACACCAAATAGGCTGAATAAAAAAAAATCCCCTTGCCATATAATAATCAAAACACAAAACATACAGAAAAAAGAACGAATATTAAGAGCTGTAAAGGAAAATGGTCAAGTAAAATATAAGGGTAAACCCAGAGCTGGTTTCTTGAGAAAATCAACAAGATCGACAAACCCTTATCCAAACTAATCAAAGGCAGAGAGAGAACACTCAAATTAACAAGATCAGAAATGAAAAGGGGGACATAACAACAGACAGTGAGAAATTTCAAAGAATCAATAGATCTTACTATGAAAGCCTGTATGCAACAAAATTGGAAAATGTACAAGAAATGGACAGTTTTTAAGATAAATACCACATACCGAAATTAAATCAAGACCAGGTGAACAATTTAAATAGACCTATAAGTCATGAGGAAATAGAAGCTGTCATCACAAACTTCCCAACCAAAAAAAGCCCAGGACCAGATGGTTTTAATGCAGAATTCTACCAGAACTTCCAAGAAGAGCTAATACCTATACTCCCTTAAGGCGTTTTGCATAATAAAAACAGAAGGGTCATTGCCAAACTTTTTTTATGAAGCTACAGTTACCCTGATACCAAAATCACACAAAAACGTAACCAAGAAAGAAAATTATAGACCAATCTCACTTATGAACATTGATGCAAAAATTCTCAATAAAACACTGGCAAACCGAATACAAGAACACATCAAAAAAATCATCCATTATGATCAAGTAGGCTTCATTCCAGAGATGCAGGGCTGATTCAACATACAAAAATCTGTCAATGTAATCCATCATATTAATAAACTGAAAGGAAAAAACCATATGATCATTTCATTAGATGCAGAAAAAGCATTTGACAAAATTCACCACCCCTTTATTATAAAGGACTAGGAGAGATTAGGGATACAAGGATCATATCTAAATATAATAAAAGCAATATATAGCAAGCCGACAGCTACCATCAAATTAAATGGAGAGAAACTCAAAGCAATTCCACTAAAATCAGGAACCAGGCAAGGCTGTACACTCTCTCCATGTCTTTTTAATATAGTGCTTGAAGTCCTAGCAATAGCTTTAAGACAAAATAAGGAGATCATGGGGATTTGAATTGGAAAGGAAGAAGTCAAAGTTTCGTTATTTGCAGATGATATGATAGTGTACATAAGTGACCCCAAAAACTCTACCAAGGAATTTCTACAGCTGATAAATACCTTCAGTGATGTGGCAGGATACAAGATCAACTCCAAAAAATCAGTAGCCCTCCTATACACAAAGGATAAAGAAACAGAGAGGGAAGTCAGAGAAACATCAACTTTCACGATAGCCACAAATAGCATAAAATATCTTGGGCTAACGCTAATCAAGGAATTGAAAGATGTATTTGACAAGAACTTTAAGACCTTGAGGAAAGAAGTTGAAGAGGATACCAGAAAATGGAAGGATCTCCCATGCTCCTGGATTGGTAGGATCAATATAGTAAAAATGGCAATTCTACCAAAGGCAATCTATAGATTCAATGTGATCCCCATCAAAATCCCAACAAAATTCTTCATAGTCTTTGAGAGAACAATTACTAACTTTATATGGAAAAACAAAAAGCCCAGCATAGCCAAAACAATCGTATACAATAGAGGAACTTCCAGAGGCATTACCATCCCTGATTTCAAACTCTATGACAGAGCTACAGTAATGAAAACAGCTTGGTATTGGCATAAAAACAGACGTCAACCAATGGAATCTAATCGAAGACACGGATATTAGTCCACAAACCTATGAACACCTCATACTGGACAAAGAGGCTAAAATTATACAATGGAAGAAAGAAAGCATTTTAAAAAAATGGTGCTTGCATGACTGGATGTCAACCTGTATGGGAATGAAATTAGACCCTTATCTATTACCATGCAAAATTCTCAAGTCCAAATGGATTAAAGACCTCAATATAAATTCGACCACACTGAACCTGATAGAAAAGAAAGTGGGAAGTAGCCTGCAATACATGAGCACAGGAGACCACTTCCTATGTAAAACCCCAGTGGCACAGACAATAAGAACAACAATGAACAAATGGGACCTCCTAAAACAGAAGCTTCTGTTAAGCAAAAGCCACAGTCATTAAGACAAAAAGGTATCCTACTGAATGGGAGAAGATCTTCACTAACTCCACATCAGACAAAGGTCTGATCTGCAAAATATCAAAGAACTCAAGAAACTAGACATTAAAATTCTAAATACCCCAATTAAATAATGGGGTAATGATCTGAACAGAGAATTCTCAACAGAAGAAGTTCAAATTGCCAAAAGATACTTAAGGTCATGTTCAACTTCCTTAGCCACCAGTGAAATGCAAATAAAAACAACTTTGAGATACCATCTTACACCTGTCAAAATGGCTAAAATCAAAAATACCAATGATAGCCTATGCTGGAGAGGATGTGGAGTAAGGGGAACACTCATCCATTGTTGGTGGGAATGCAGACTTGTGCAACCACTTTGGACATCAGTGTGGAGGTTTTTCAGGAAATTGGGAATCAACCTGCCTCAGGATCCAGCAATACCACTCTTGGGAATATACCCAAGAGATGCCCAATCATAGTACAAAAACATTTGTGCAACTATGTTCCTAGCAGCATTATATTTAGTACCAGAACCTGGAAACAACCTAGGTGCCCCTCGATGGAAGAATGGATCAAGAAAGTGTGGAATATATACACATTAGAGTACTACTCAGGGGTAAAAAACAATTACATCTTGAATTTTGCATGCAAATGGATGGAAATAGAAAACACTATACTCAGTGAGAAAACCCAAACCCCAAAAGACGATTATGGTATGTACTCACTCATTAGTAGACCCTAGCCATAAACAAAGGACACTAAGCCTATAGCTCACAAGCCCAGAGAAGCCAAATAGCAAGGTGAACAAAAAGAAAAACATATGTATATCCTCCTGGAATTTGGAAGCTAACAAGATTGCCAGGCAAAAGTTGGAAGCATGGGGGCAGGAATAGAGGTGGGGGTATGGGGGGTGGGGGAAGGGGAGAGGGGGAGGGTGAAGGGAGAAGGGAAGGACTGGGAAGAACTTGGGGGAGTGGGAGCTGGAGGAAAGGCGGATATTGGAGAAGGGAATAAGATATCTACATTAAGGGAGTCATTTTAGGATTGGCAAGATACTTGGCTCTAGAGGGGATCCCAGGTGTCCACGGGGATGTCCCCAGCTAGGTACTTGGGCAGCAGAGGAGAGGGTGCCTGAACTAGCCTTGTCCCATAGTCACACTGATGAATATCTTGAATATCACCAGAGAAATTTTGTCTGATGGATGGAGATAGAGACAGAGACCCACATCCACATCAGAGCAATGGACTGAGCTCCCAAGGTCCAGTTGAAGAGCAGAAGGAGGGAGAAGGTGAATAAGGAATTCTGGACCGCGAGGGGTTATTCCACCCACTCAGGCAGTGTGCCTGATCTAATGGGAGTTCACCAAATCCAGCTGGGCTGGGACTGAAGCAGCATGTGATCAAACTGGACTCTCTGAATGTGGCTACCAATGGTGGCAGACTGAGAAGCCATCAACAATGACACTAGGACCTATCTCTTCTGCATGTATTATCTTT
The DNA here is from genome assembly GCA_004026605.1 of Ondatra zibethicus. Taxonomy (NCBI): domain Eukaryota; kingdom Metazoa; phylum Chordata; class Mammalia; order Rodentia; family Cricetidae; genus Ondatra; species Ondatra zibethicus. The sequence continues at coordinate 19,917 of PVIU01016976.1, forward strand.
TTGTGAACCTAGTCTATTTGGATGCACACCTTCCTAGGACGGGATGGCATGGGTAGATCCTTGGACTCCCCACAGGCAAGGTACCATGCCCTCTTTTATGGAAGCAAGGGGAGGGAAGAGGGGGGAAGAAGGAGGGGATTGGGAGAAGGGGAGGAAATGTAAATTTTTTTGAATAAAAAAATAAAAAAAATATGAAAAGAAAAAACAAAAAACTTTTATCAGCATTTTTCTTATGCTGAATTTATTCCCGTGCCATAAGTTTTTCTTTCTTCAGTTTCTTCTGGGATATCTTTTTCTTCTGTTCAATCTCCTCTATCACTATGGAACTTTTGATTCTTTTCAGTGAGGATCATCTCAGTGTGGCAGGGGTAGCTCATATGTGTGTTAATCTGGCAATGAGCTCTTTAGTTCACTGACGCATCTTAGATGCTTTGTCCACTTGGATGTGGTCAATGTCCAGAGAATCTACATCATCTTAACTATTCAGCATTATTCACTACATTTTAAGCTTGTGTAGCAAAAATTCAGCATTCTTTTTAGACCACTGATCCTGTGTCCTGACCCACTGTTTGGCCTGGGCACACCTCCGAATCCCACTATTATACTGTCAGAATGGCACACATTGTTTCTTCAAAGTGACACCTTTCAGATACACAGTGACTTTTTGACTATGCATACCATTAATATTCTGGACAGTTTCATGGCTGTTCTTAACATGAACCTGAGATTTGATCCTCCTGATTTGCATGATACTCTAGGTTTTTCATGGTCAAGAGAGTAGTGAACCGTCTTCACAGATCACTTCAGGCTGCTTAGAGGAAGAGCAGGAACTATCTTCTTAAGTCTGAGGGAATGCTGGCTTTTATCTAAATGGCAGACTTTGAAAAATGACATTTTGGGACCAACAATTCATGATAAGAAGTGATGAAATTTGTTCTATAACTGACTATGTGCTGAAAATAGGTTATCATTGTCTTGGGAAGCAGAAAGTTTGGAACGTTGGTCTAATAATAGGAAAGGAGGGAGGAATGAAAGCTAGAGGACATGTGTTTCACCCGGTGCTCAGATTCTTTGGTACCACATAGATCTATTTAAGCCTAGGCAGCTTTAGAGCCCTCTGTCATGCAGGGGCTCAGACTAGCTTAGTTCCATTAAAAAAAAAACCCAGAGTTGGCGTGTTTGGAACAATGTGCAGTCTTCAATTGAGTGGAAATCTGCTTGGAGAGAAATAGACTAAGGAAAGTAGGTTAGGAAGATTAGGAAAATTTTTTATCTTAGGTATGCATTTCCCATAGTAGTGTGTGTGGAGGGGTGTCAGAAGACCACTGATAGTGTGAGGGGTATCAAAAGACCTGGGAAATCATGATGCCATCCTCAGTGATAGGCATTAGAAGAGAAACTGAGGCCTGTTTAACACCATCAAACCATGACGTATGGCATGATGAAATTTCATGTTTAACATTACTAGAATCATGAAACTATATGTTTAACATCATGAAATTTTCAGGCAAATGGGTGGAACTAGAAAAAGTCATCCTGAGTGAGCTAACCCAGACCCAGAGAGAGAAATGTGGTAAGTACTCATTTATAGTGGATATGAACTCTAAAGATAAGGATAGTCATGCTATAATCCAGAGACCTGTAGAAACTAAGTAACAAGGAAGGCTCAAGAGAGGTTGTATGATTCTTCGTAGGAAGGAAAAATAGAGTAGATATCTTGGGGGCCTGAGGCCTGGTGGGAATAGGAGCTAGAGGGGTCAGGTGAGGAAATGTAGGAGGAGACTGCGAGTTTATTCCTGGTCCCCCAACACCCTAAGAATCACACAGAAATGATATTAATAGCAGGATTGCTTTGTCAATCACTTAGGAATATTGCCAGCTAGTTCCTATGTCTTAAAATAACCCATTTTCATTTTTTTAATTTTATCATGAGGGCCGTGGTTTATTGGCAAAATTCTAGCAGGCTCAGGTGGTCATCTTTCTCTTTAGGCAGCTACATGGCATCTCCTTGACTCTGCCTACTCTCTCTATATATCTCAATTCAGATTTCCCACATGACTCTATTCTGTCTTACTGGTAGGCCAAAGCAGCTTTATTCATTAACCAATGGTAACAAAACATATTCATAGCATACAGAGGGGAATCCTACCTCACCTCCCTTTTTCTGTCTAAAGGAAAAGGAAGGCTTTAACTTTAACATAGCAAAATTACATATAACAAAAGAGATCAAGCAAGAATCACTGTAGTAAAGAGGGGCTCGGGCTGCGTTCCCGGCGCCGGGCCCCTTAATCACAGTTACAATATTTATATTTACTTTATCTTTTATCATAACTAAGGAAAACTATCATTATAACTAGCCTTCTTCAACTCCATCGAAGACTCCAGAAGGATTTGTTACTGAAGTAAACAGGAAGTGCATTGTAAGCAACTTCCCAAAACTCTAGAATTGACAGAGACATCTCATTTCCTGGACAGTCACCAAAAATTCTTCTGTAACATCATATTATGGATGTTTTTCTTTGTTTAGAGTGTTGGTTACAACTTGTTATGGATGAAGATCAGGTAAAAAAAAGCTAAACAAAAAAGATTCAGATTTCTTGTTTTGAAAAGCAAAAGGGGGGGGGAAGTACTGTGGAACAATGATCTTGTACCCTGTAATGATTTGTTACTTGTATTGGTTTAATAAAACACTGATTGGTCAGTAGCCTGGCAGGAAGTATAAGTGGGGTGACCAGAATAGGAGAATTCTGGGAAGATGGTCACAAGCTAGATGTAGAAGAAGCAAGATGTGACTGCCTCTCTGATAAAAAGGGACCAAGCAACGTGGCTAACATAGACTAGAATTATTAGTTGGTTTATTTAAGATGTGAGAGTTAGTTAATAAGAAACCTGTTCTAATAGGCTAACCAGCTTATAATTAATGTAGATATCTGTGTTTTTCTTTGGGACTGAATGACTGCAGAACCGGGTGGGACAAAAACCTCAGTCAACAGGGAAAAGATGGAAGGAAGGTGTATTAGGAGAAACAACTGGAATAGGAGGCATCTCAGGAATAAGCTAGAAATTTACTGCAATGGAAACTCTAAGGAATCTTCAGTGGTGACCCTAGCTGAGGCTTCAAGTAATGAAGGACATGGAACATAAACTGACCATCTCCTGTAACCAGGCAGAACTTCCAATGGAGGAATTCTGAAAACAACCTAGTCATAATATATTTGACCTATAATTTTTCATTGTAGAAATTATCATTGTACAAGATATTCTGAGTAAAGGCAGCAGTGAAATTAGGGGACAGCTGGAGACTTTCTCTACAAGAGGCAGTACTTAGAAGGTCAGAAACCAGAGTTTTGATATACTTGAGACTCAGATTAAAATAAAATATAATTGTAAATAAAAAGTTTGTAAAAAAAAGTGTCAATGAAGAATTTGTAAAAACAAGTCAATGAAATGAACTCTAATGATATTCTGCTCTACTTATAGACAGGAGCTTAGCTTCATTGTCACCAATAGGTGTCATCAAAGAGGCTTCTTGTAGCAACCAATGGAAACAGAGGAAGAGACTCAGAGCTTGTGACTATGATAATAGGAGTCAGGTCTTTACTGATGCTAGATTAATACTTTATCCTAACTCCAATGATAACCGTGAAGACTCTAGATTTTTGAGGTCTTAATATAGCAATGACATAGAGAAGAAAAGAATTCTGAAGCATCTCTCGTTTTTATATACCTTAAATTCCTTATGACTTTACAACTTTCTTTTATAGACCTTAAAACACTTTCTTGGACCATTACAACTTACCTAAGAATTCAATTCCTCAGACCTTTAGAACTCTTTAAGTTACTTTTTTAGTCCCTCAACACTTACATAAACTTTCAAACCCTTTTCCCATTTAATCATTTACCATAGGACATAAGTTGTTGATTACTGAGTGTAGTCATTGTAAAGCAATTTTCTTTAAACAAAGGAATAGTAAACACTTTCATTGAAACCTCTTTTTTAGTTTATCTTCTTCACAAAGACATCTACCAGCAATGTAAACTGTGACTGAGCCTGCCTTTCTTAGCAAAAGGTCTAAGAAGGTGGGGGTCTGAAACCTGATTATACATATGAAATAAATTGAATGACAAATGCAGTCTTGGGGAGAAGCCATTTTGTTTCTTGTTGCTAACAGAAAGCTATAGAGAGCCAACACTATCAGCAGGTGTCTGAGAAGGATAAATTATAATGGGAATACATTCCAAATGGGCTATGTATCAACTGAAATGAGAGAGATTTTCCCGTTGTCTCTCATATTATCCTGGGCACCTGTGGTCTTGATGGTTTTGTTGGGAGGCAGAAGTTGTAGGTCTTCTCCAGTCACGTGGGAGAGCATTACATCTTTAGCTGCTGCACAACACAGCATCAGTTCTTGCCTACCAGGCCCATAAGTTCTTAGACATTTTCTGGTAAAGGAGGATCTTGAATAAAACTGACCTACTTTGACAAGGCAGAGTAGGGAATAAAGTTAAACCTAAGGTATCCATAGTATGTGTGTGGTCATGGATATAGGTGAGACATATGGCTTTTCTTCTAAGTGGAGCATTGCCACACATAACTCAGCTACAAGTGCTTTACAAGTGAAGGCACTAGATTCTTACTCAGGAGATGAATACATTCTGCTAAAAATATCCTAAAAGGAAATAAAAGTCAAATTCAAAGTAATGAAAACCACTTTAAAGACCATGTACAAAATATCACTTCTAAGGGAGGGAAGATTTTAATACCTTTGTTTTTCAGAATATATATCTGTCAGGAAGTAACATGTGAGGAAGGAAATTTTAGAAAACAGACTTGTCTGTGATGTATATGCAAAGGGGGTTTCAAATAATTGTAGTTACTGTGCAAAAAAGAGATTTTAAAAAGTGCAATGTAGGAAAACCTTGGGATAAGAGACATTTGAAATAGCATAGCAGAACAAGGTTAGATACAGGAGCTTTGGGAACCATTTGTTTGTGGAGTGGCAATAGTCGTTGCCACATGAGACACTTTGAAATGTAGTTTGTCAATCTTTGACCATTGATTGAGCTGTAGTGGGGTCAAGGCCAAGCCATTTTAGTAAGACAGTAAAACTTTAATCAAATTTCTGAGTGCAAGGAGGGAAATACGAAGTGTTACATAAGACTCGGGCGGTGTAAGGAAGAGACAGAACAGGTAGCTGTGTAGTGTGGGTCAGGACAAGGGTCACAATATAGGCTCAGGAAGGCATAAAGAAGTTATGGGACTTCCAGGAGAGAGATTAGAGCGTACAGTGTTGTAAAGTAAAGAACTACACCCAAGGAAGGGGTACAATTTATAGAGGCTGGGGAGTTTAATGAATAGATGGAGAAGTCATTTTAAAGGGGAGGATAAGAAACTTTGGGAGGGAATGGAGGACAATTGAGGAGGTGAAGGAATGGTCACAGCACCAGGAGGGTTTATGTGAGTTGTGGAACTTCCAAGAGGGAACTGGGGGAAAATAATGTTACAAAATGATATAACAGGGACCCTAACTGAAGGAGGATTCCTATATTATAGAGGCTTAGGAGAGAATAGGAATGCGATAGGTTGCAGCTCTTAGAGGATGAAAGGTAGCTTCAGGTGGGCAAAGAACAAAGGGGAAAGAAGGGGCAGGCTTTTAAGTGACAAGAATTTCAATCTGAGGTATCTCCAAATTGATTGAAAGAATTGTCAGAGTGAAAAGTCCCAAATCATGATGAAACAGTGCCCCTAACCACATCATAGGAACCCAGTAGGGTGAGAGGGGCAACCTGGCACACAGCAGTGCATCTTTCTGTAATAGTAGACACAGCAAGCAGCTCCACGATGACACTTATCCAGTAGAGAAGGGGAGGAGAAAGCAGCTGGAGAGACAGGCTGGGAAAGGCCTTTGGAAACATAAGGGGGCAAGTGTCTTAGTATAGAAGCTCATAAGGACATAGAAGACCAAAGAAATGCCCAGGCTGGTGATCTAGGAGCTTGGAGCATGGTACAGGATCCAGAGATGTATGGGGAGTGCCCAGGAGATTTAGCAAGCTGAAGGAGATAGAGGGTCACTTACTAAGTAGATGGGGAGAGACAGAGTGGTTATAGCAGGTGAATGAAAGAAACAGCTGAAGAGGCAGACTCTAAAATTTGAGTTAAATATGGTGGGTGACACAAGACAGAAGAAACAAATGATTTGAACATATCTTGAGAGAGTCAAATTAGCCACTTGGTTTGAAGGGTAAGAGTCCCTTGAGAAGGAACAAAAATATAGCACCCCTGTGTTTTTGGCAGCAGTTGAATGGAAATGAGGTCATGAAGAGTCATAGGTATGGTTGAAGAGAAGGTTTTTTATGTTGTTTTTTAAAAATTTTTCCGTTCAAAATTTCCACTTCCTCCCCTCTTCCCATTTTCCTCCTGCTCCCCCAAACACCCTCCTTCCTCCCCCTTCATCCTTAAGAGAGGGCAGGGTACCCTACCATGTGGGAAGTCCAAGGTCCTCCACCCTCCATCCTGGCCTAGAAAGGTGTGCATCCAAATAGACTAGGAACCCAAAATGCCAATACATGCAGAAGAGACAGGTCCCAGTGCCATTATCGATGGCTTCTCAGTCCACCCCCATTGGTAGCCACAGTCCGGTTTGATCACATGCTCATTCAGTCCCTGTCCAGCTGGATTTGGTGAACTCCCATTAGATCAGGCACACTGCCTGAGTGGGTGGAATAACCCCTCGCGGTCCTGAATTCCTTGTTCACCTTCTCCCTCCTTCTGCTCTTCAACTGGACCTTGGGAGCTCAGTCCATTGCTCTGATGTGGATGTGGGTCTCTGTGTCTATCTCCATCCATTGGATGAAATTTTTCTGGTGATATTCAAGATATTCATCAGTGTGACTATGGGACAAGGCCAGTTCAGTCACCCTTTCTTCTGCTGCCCAAGGACCTAGCTGGGGACATCCCCATAGATGCCTGTGATCCCCTCTAGAGCCAAGTCTCTTGCCAACTCTAAAATATAGATATCTTCTTCCCTGTATCTATATCTGTCCTTTCTCCATCTCCATCCTCCTACTCCCCTAAGCTCTCCCCAATCCTTCACTTCTCCCTTCTACATCCCCCTCTCCCCTTCCCCCACCCCATCCCCACCGCTACCCTTACCTCCATGCTCCCAACTTTTTTCCGGTGATCTTGTTTGCTTCCAATTTCCAGGATTGTCTATATATGTTTTTCTTTAGGTTCACCTTGTTATTTGGCTTCTCTAGGCTTGTGAACTATAGGATCAATGACCTTTGTTTATGGTTAGAGTCCACTAATGAGTGAGTAAATACCATATTCATCTTTTTGGGTCTGGGTTATCTCACTAAGGATAGTGTTGTCTATTTCCATCCATTTGCATGCAAAATTAAGGATGTCATTGTTTTTTGACCGCTGAGTAGTATCCTAATGTGTACTAATGTGTAGATGTGCCACACTTTCTTGATCCATTCTTCCATCGAGGGGCATCTAGGTTGTTTCCAGGTTCTGGTACTACAAGTAATGCTGCTAGGAACATAGTTGAACAAATGCTTTTGTAGTATGATTGGGCATCTCTTGGGTATATTCCCAAGAGTGGTATTGCTGGATCCTAAGGTAGGTTGATTCCCACTTTCCTGAAAATCCACCACACTGATTTCCAAAGTGGTTGCACAAGTTGCATTCCCACCAGCAATGGATGAGTGTTCCCCTTAATCCACATCCTTTCCAGCATAGGCAATCATTGGTGTTTTTGATTTTAGCCATTCTGGCAGGTATAAGATAGAATCTCAAAGTTGTTTTAATTTGCATTTCCCTGATCACTAAGGAAGTTGAACATGACCTTAAGTGTCTTTTGGCCATTTGAACTTCTTCTGTTGAGAATTCTCTTTTCAGTTCAGTCCCCCATTTTTAACTGGGTTAATTAGAATTTTAATGTCTAAATTCTTTAGTTCTTTATATATTTTGGAGATCAGACCTTTGTCTGATATGGGTTTGGTGAAGATCTTCTCCAACTCAGTATGATGCCTTTTTGTCTTAATGACAGTGTCCTTTGATTTACAGAAGCTTCTCAGTTTCAGGAGGTCCCATTTATTCATTGTTGCTCTTATTGTCTGTGCTACTGGAGTTATACGTAGGAAGTTGTCTCCTGTGCCCATGTGTTGCAGTCTACTTCCCTCTTTCTCTTCTATCAGGTTCAGTGTGGTCGAATTTATATTGAAGTATTTAATCCATTTGGACTTGATTTTTGTGCAAGGTAATAGATACGGATATATTTTCATTCTTCTACAAGTTGACATCGAGTTGTGCCAGAACCATTTGTTGAAGATGCTTTCTTTCTTCCATTGTATAATTTTTAGCTCCTTTGTCGAAAATTAGGTCTTCATAGGTTTTTGGGTTGATATCTTTGTCTTTGATTCGATTCCATTGGTTGATGCCTCTGTTTTCATGTCAATACCAAGATGTTTTTATTATTTTAGCTCTGTAATAGAGTTTGAAGTCAGGGATGGTAATGCCTCCAGCAGTTACTTTATTGCATAGTATTGTTTTGGCTATCCTGGGTTTTTTGTTTTTCCATATAAGTTGATTATTGTTCTCTCAAGGTCTGTAAAGAATTTTTTTGGGATTTCGATGGGGATTGCTTTGAATTTATAGATTGCCTCTGGTAGAATTGCCATTTTTACTATATTGATCCTACCAATCCAAGAGCATGGGAGATCCTTCCATTTTCTGGTGTCCTCTTCGATTTCTTTCTTCAAAGCATTAAAGTTCTTGTCAAATAGATATTTTACTTCCTTGGTTAGTGTTACCCCAAGATACTTCATGCTATTTGTGGTATCATGAATGGTGATGTTTCTCTGATTTTCCTCTCTGTTTCTTTATCCTTTGCGTATAGGAGGGCTACTGATTTTTTTGAGTTGATCTTGTATCCTGCCATATCACTGAAGGTATTTATCAGCTGTAAGTGTTTTTTGGTAGAGTTTTTGGGTCACTGATGTACACTATCATATCATCTGCAAATAACGAAAGTTTGATTTCTTCCTTTCCAATTCAAATCCCTGTGATCTCCTTATGTTGTCTTATTGCTTTGGCTAGAACTTCAAGCACTGTGTTGAAGGTATATGGGGAGAGTGGACAGACTTTTCTTGTTCCTGACTTTAGTGGAATGGCTTTGAGTTTTTCTCCATTTAATTTGATGTTAGCTGTTGGCTTGCTGTATATTGCTTTTATTATATTTAGATATGATGCTTGTATTCCTAATCTCTCCAAGACCTTTATCATAAAGGGGTGTTGAATTTTGTCAAATGCTTTTTCTGCATCTAATGAAATGATGATACTTTTTTTTCTTTCAGTTTATTTATATGATGGATTACATTGATAGAGTTTCATACGTCGAACCAGCCCTGCATCTCTGGAATGAATCCTGCTTAATCATAATGGATAATTTTTTGATGTGTTCTTGGATTCAGTTTGCCAGTATTTTATTGAGAATATTTGCATTGATGTTCATGAGTGAGATTGGTCTGTAATTCTCTTTCTTGGTTGAGTCTTTGTGTGGTTTTGGTATCAGAGTAACTTTAGCTTCATTAAAAGAGTTTGACAGAGAGCCTTCTGTTTCTATTATGTGGAACACTTTGAGGAGTATAGACATTAGCTCTTCTTGGAAGTTCTGTTAGAATTCTGAATTAAAACCTTCTGGTCCTGGGCTTTTTTTGGTTGGGAGGTTTTTGATGACAAGCTTATATTTTCTCACGGCTTATAGGTCTATTTAAATTGATCACCTGGTCTTGATTTAATTTTGGTATATGGTACCTATCTTAAAAAATGCCCATTTCTTTTACATTTTCCAATTTTGTGGCATACAGGCTTTTGTAGTAAGACATAATGATTTTCTGAATTTCCTCAGAGTCTGTTGTTATGTCCCCCTTTTCATTTCTGATCTTGTTAATTTGCATGTTCTCTCTCTGCCTTTTGATTAGTTTGGACAGGGGTTTGTCAATCTTGTTGATTTTCTCAAAGAACCAGCTCTTTCTTTCATTGATTCTTTGGATTGTTTTTTGTGTTTCTATTTTGTTGATTTCAGCCCTCAGTTTGATTATTTCTAGTCTTCTACTTCCCTGGGTGAGTCTGCTTCTTTTTTTTCTAGAGCTTTCAGCAGTGCTGTTTAATCTCTAATATATGCTTTCTCCGCTTTTTTTATTGTGCGCACTTAGTGCTATGAACTTTCCTCTTAGGACTTCTTTCATAGTGTCCCATAGTTTTGGATATGTTGTGTCTTTATTTTCATTGAATTCAAGGAAGACTTTAATTTCTTTCTTCATTTCTTCCTTGACCCAGTAGTGGTTCAGAAGTTGACTGTTCAGTTTCCATGAGTTTGTAGGCTTTCTGGGTCGGTGGAATTGCTGTTAAATTCTAACTTTACTCAGTGGTGATCTGATTAAGACACAGGTTGTTACTTTTTTGTCAGTCTTCCCATCCATTTCTTTAAGGGAGTTTTTCACATCCTGTTTAATGGACACTAACACTTCCATAATGTTATGTTTTAAGTCTATTTCTTCTACTTCTTCTGGATTAGGGTGTTCAAGTCTTCCTGTTGCGTATTCGCTGGATTCTGGTGTTATCATGCTGCTTTTCAGGTTGTTGGAGGAATTCTTTCATTGGCGCCTGCCCATCTCTTCCTTTAAATGCATTCAGGAGAGTTTTGGCAGCTTGGTCCAATCTTTGCTGTGGCTAACTGTGTACTTGGGGGTTTTTCTTGGTCTGCTCCCTCTTAGGTCCCCTCAGCACTGGAGTTTGCTCTCTGATCCCCCTCCACTCTGAAGTAGGCTGTGGTGGTGGATCTAAGGACCCTGCAGATGGAAAGGAGTGCTTGGGGGCAAGCTGGGATGGGATAGGTAGAGAAGCTCCGCTGAATGGCCAGAATGTTTAGGTGATTCGAGGATGCCTGTACTCCTTTCCTGGGGCATCCGGCCAGCCGGGGCGGGGGGGCACCCTTTCTCTTCTGGATGGATCTCCTGGTACATGAGCAGGGCCACTTCCTGGCCAGGGACTTCGCAGTCAAAAGGTCAGGCTTGCTAGGTGCAGGCTCTGTGGAGCAAAGAAACCACTACAGCAGTTGCATTCACCACTGTGTCCCCAGACCCTCAGCCCCAAAGCAGGCTGAGTTGGGGGAACCCGTCCGGAGGGATCTCCTGGTATGGGAACAGAGCTACTTGCTGGCCAAGGACATCACAGTGGAAAAAAGCTGAAAAGAAGGTTTTATTGTAGATATGAGGAAGAGCACAGCCAGAGGCATCTGGAATGTTTCAGACTGTACCAGGCCAGAAGACTACACTGGGCTATGAGGGGAAAGATAGAGGGCAGAGTGAGAGGGGAAGAGAATAGGCAGGGAAGATTTGCAGTGAGAGAAGGAAGCTTAGAGGAGAAGATCTTTGTGATTCATTATGGATCTAGTCAGTTCAGAGAGACTGCAACAGGTTTGTACTAAGGAGTTTTGGATGAGATTCATGGGACTGGTTCTGGAGACACAGAAGGAAGAAAAGTGAAAGTGAATATCTAAAGTGTGCCTTCCTGATTCCATTTCAGGACTGTCCTCTGAAGTAGTGAGGGTGCCTGCTGGAGTTAGGAGCTGAGATAAAGTAATAAGTAGTGGTAAGAGGTTAGGAGGATATAATTATGAGATACACAGTAGGTGGGTGCAAGTGGGAAGGGAAGGGGGTAGCAGGTGGAGAGCTAGTGATGACACTGAGAGGTGGGAGCAGTGTATATCTTCAAAAGTCTTACCCATTTCCTTGACCCGACCAACTAGTGTGCTAAAAATACATATTCCATGCTAAAGAAATTTTAAACAGTATTTATCTACAAATACAGCCCTACAGAAGGTGATAGAAGGATAATTTCGCCTAAATATGTTAAAAGTAACCATAAAAACAAAGGGAATAGACAATCTCATACAGAAAAGAAGTACAAGAGGCAAATGACACACATGTGCACATTTGCATACACACACAGACGCAAAACACAACCACCACTATTACCACCACAAACACCAATATCAAATATAATAATAATACGAGAGCTATAAAAATCCTTGGATTTAATATCCCCAATATCAATTCCCCAATATAAGGACACATAGTAACAGAATGTATTTGAAAACAGGATGTATACTTCTGCTACATTTAAGAAACAATCCTTAACCTTAAGGATAGTCACTAACTCAGGGTAAAGGGTTGGAATAGATATTACAAGTAAATGTACATAAGAAGCCAGTGGTGTATCCATTTTAATATTGGAAAAATAGACTTCAAACCAAAGCTAATCAGAAGAGACAGGGAAGGACACTACATAGCAATCAAAGGAAAAATCCAATATGACATTGTGATTCTCATCATCTCTGCTCATGTTCACCACAAGGGCTCTGAAGTTTGTAAAATAAAAAAAAACCCTACTAAAGCTTAAGTCACACACTCACCCTCATCTGCTGTGGTGTTTTTAATGCATTTGGCCCCATAATCAAGGAGTGGCACTATTAGGAGTTGTGGCTTTGTTAACGCAGGTATGGCATTGTTGGGGGAAGTGTGTCACTGTAAGGGTAGACTTTGAGTTTCATACAAACAGGAAACCACCCAGTGCCAGTCAACTTCCTGTTGCCTGCAAGATGTAGGACTTTCAGTTATTCCTCTAGCACCACTTTAGCCTGCATGCTGCATGTTTCCCATCCTTATAATAATAGAATGAAACTCTGAAAGTGTAAGAAAGCCCCCTCAACTGAGAGTTTTCCTTCTGAGCATTGCTGTCATCATGATATCTCTTCACAGAAAGAAAATCGCTGAGGCCAGGCATGTGTCAGGGATGTCCTTGAATGGAGGCCTAGTAGAGAGGCTATTGAGTGAAGCTGTGAAGTTGAAGCCTGGATTGCCTTGGAGAACCTAAGATGTGAGACCTTGGAGAAACCAAGATGTGAGACATGCTAGAGTCATGGTATACTTGTCATGGAGAATTGCTAACAGGAAGTGGAACCAGTCCAAGAAAGAGAAGGGTGTTTTAATTTACAAAACTGAATGGAGTTGGACATGTGGAAAGTATTTTGACATCAGACATGTAGATGCACAACTTGGAATTTGCCCAGCTCGGTTTGGCCTTATCTTGGTTCAGTATTTTTCTCATTATGCTCCCTTCCCTACATTTTGGAAAGGTAATATACATCTTGTGCATTATATGTTGAAAGTATTTGATTCTTTTTTTAAAAAAAAATAAAATTTGGTTTTATGGGGCATTGTAGTGAAGAGATTCTGTAAATCTCAGAAGAAACTTTGAATTTTGGACTTTTAAACATTGTTGAGAATGTTGTAGACTATGGAGACTTTTTATGTTCATTCAACTAAATGAATTTTGCATTATGATATTGTTACAAACTTATGGTAGCCAGGGAGTAGAATGTGGTATTTTGAACATTGTTTCACATACTCGCACAGGAAGTGGCAGTCTTAGGAGGTGTGGCTTTGTTGGAGTGGATATGGCCTTGTTAGAGCAAATGTGTCACTGTGTGGATGGACTTAGAGATTTCATGTGCTCAGGATACTGCCCAGTTTGTCGGCCAATTTCTGTTTGTCTGCAAGATGTAGGATTCTTTGTTATTCCTCCAGTATCATGTATTCCTGAAAGCCACCATGCTCCCCATAATAATGGTAATGGCCTAAGCCTCTGAAACAGTAAGCAAGTTCCCTCAATTAAATATTTTCCTTATAAGAGCTGCTGTGTCTCTTCACAGCAAGAAAAACCCAAACTAAGACACATACTTACAATGGGAGTCCACAATACACAATTCTCACCGAATTCCTAAACAAATAGTTTACCCTCTCCATGAACCTACATCACTGAGGTCAGAGTGTTCAACTGTTTCCTGTATTTTATATCAAGTATTAGCTGATCTTTGACAATTGAAAATAAATTACTAATGACTAGTAGAAAACATTAATTTACATATCTGTGAAGATTTATAGCTCCTTTTTTGGCATGTTTGAGGACACTTTAGGAAGAAGACAGGGAAAAGGCATTCAAAACAAAAGGTATCTGCCTTCATGACCTGAAATTTTTTTCTGAATATTGAATTTCAATTTAGAATATTGTTTCAGAAAGTGGAATTGGTTTACAGGTAGACACAGGATAACCATTGAGGAAACCATTACATCTAGATATTGAATATTTATTGTATTGTATGACCAAGTAGACACTAAAGAAATGTTACTGAATGAAATAATTCTCAAGAATTTGAGTTGTTACTTCAGTACTTTCTAGTACACTAGAAAAGAACCAACTTTTTAAAACTTAGAAAATGGTGGAGAAGAATGAGTGGAAGTGTTATGAGTGGTAAAAGTAGCTGTGGTGGGGGTGTGTGCTTTTAACTTGGGTAGGATAGCAATGAAATTTCCATAAAGTAAGTGATATTTGGTAAAGAAATCAAGAAGGAAATGGAATATGGAGAATGGGCTAAAATCTCCCAAATAGAAAATAGAAATATACTGATCCAGACAATCTCAAGAAATAAAAAGTCAGGATAGTCCAACATAAGAATCATGGAAGATAGAGGAGTATCTGAATTCTATTTTGATGTGAATGGAAGGAATTAATATTTGTAAATATTAATAACCTAATATGACCATATTTATAAATATCATGTGTTTTAGAGACAATTTTTTGTGAAACTTGTAAGTGCAACTAACCATCAGCCTAGCAATGCATTGCAACTAGCACTGTAGTGGCACAAATACCATGGAAGTAATCAAACATTTGGGCCTAAAGTTAGGTCCACAAAATGAAGCCTTCACTTAATAACACAAGTATTAGGGCCAAAACCCTAAGCTAAACATGTCACAGGCTCTAGGGTATAATCTGCCACCATTATCTTGCTAAAAATACATAATATCAAACGAATTTGCAATGACTTGTCATTATACTGATAGACTAGTTCATCTCCCAAACATTAACGGAACAGCTTCTTTTTGAAGTAGATGGTGATTAACATATAACATTTCAACATGCAGAGAATTACAAAATGTGGAATATTCAGTTTTAATTGGAACATCTTTATGAAACCCCTTCTCTCCAAGCTCAGAATCATTATGAAAAAGTAGATGGAAAGATTGTAAGAACAAGAGATAGTAGATGACTAAGAAGAAACATTGTTTACAGGATACACAATAGTGGTTGTACATATGAACTCCTGATAGGTGTGTCAGCATCTACAATTTGAAACCAGAAAAATCACCACATAAGGGAACCAGGGGCATGAAGTCCACCCCTAGCTAAGGGTCTATATTTTCAATTGATATCTTCCAGGGGAAGGAGAGTCAATTCTCTTTAAGAGTGTGGCCCTAGTAGGCTAACCATGTGTCAATAGATGCCTATATACCTACATGTGGTGATATTTTGTTTGTGTTGTAACAAATAAAGCTTGCCAGGCAATCAGAGTGCAGAGTTAGCCACACTGGTCAGCCATTGAGGCCAGGCAGTTGTGGTACACACCTTTAATCCCAGCACTCAGGAGACAGAGGCAGACAGGTCTCAGTGAGTTCAAGGCTACCCTGACTTACACAAGATTGAATCAATCTAAAAGAGAAACAGAGCCAAGTGGTGGCAGCTCACATCTTTAATCCCAGCACTAGGGAGGTGGTGATGGGAAGTGGTGTGACTGGGTGGAGAGAGGAATGTAAGGCTGGAGTAGATAGGAGCTCAGGATTCAGTATGAGGTTTTGTAGAGAAGGCATTCAGTCTGAAAATTCCTACCGAGAGGATCACCAATTCAGTCTAAGGATTTAATAGAATTGAGAACTACTGGGTAGATGTTCTGTGTCTCTGGTATTTCAACTTTCAACCCCTAATATCTGACTCTGGGTTTTTATTACTAAAATAATTAGGAATCATGCTACATCTGGTATCCAACTTTAGGGCATGAATTCCCCAAACTGCCAATTGCCTGTGGCTTTTCAATCATCAGCCTAGGGTGGAGCTATATGTGTCCAGAGTTACTACCCTGCTAGCTAGGTTTTTCTTTATTTTCTCCTGGAAGGTTGTGGAATTTCCTGGTCCCCTTCCTTGGGATGATGCCAAACTAGGCATCTGCCTTGAAATCTACTCAGGCTTCTATTGTTTTATACAAGAGCAGTCAGTTTTACCCTTCATTGTCATCTTAATTGTCATTAGTGGCAGATTTGATGAGACAATTGGAAATTCTTAACTGGAATTATTTCAAAGGAGAGAGAGAGAAAGAGAGAGAGAGAGAGAGATTTTTCACACATTAAACATGAGAGACACATTTACTATGAGGAGTGTTAGGTCTCTGTATGATTATTCAATGCATTATTTAAAATTGGAACAACTAAAACAATTAAATGAAGAGACAATCAACTTAACACGGGTTGACATAATGTTAATTATCATCTTGATAATTCTTAGAATACCTCTACAAATGTTGGTTGATGTGAGTGTTAAGATACAGGCCTTAGAAAAAAATAATTAAAACAGATAATAGAGATATTCAGATCCAGACAAAGGAATTTAAAGAGGAACCAATTTCAGCATTGCATTATAAGCTTGGAGAAGAACAGCCTAAGGTTTTCAAACAATCCAATCATGTTAATTTATCCAGTTATCATGGAGGAACTGTCAAATGACAGATATCTCCAAGGTTGTTAAAGTGCTCACTAAAATACTTTGGCAATGTAAGATTTAAGGAGAGTCAAGGAAGTGCTAGTCTCATATGGCATGCATTCACCTTTTGTGAAGCAGAGAGATTTGATTACAGCACTCTTGAATCCTGGTCCTCAATTACAAGGAAAACCTGGTGGAAAGATGAGGCTAAGGCCATTGAACAATGAAGTAGTGGTAGAGGAATAGAAATCTTCCAAGGCCAGCTTCTTAAAGCTGGAGATTTTGCTAATGTATAAAACAGAGCTCTATATGAAGACCTTTGGAAAAAATAAGCATCCAAAGAAGAATGGAGAACTACCCAGAAAAAATTACCAAGAAATGGAATATTCTGATATAATGTGATATGTGAAGTCTCCAAAAAGGTGATGGGATTCCACAACAATGATTCTAGCATGATGGTAACACCAGTAAGCTGAAAAACACACCCTAAAGATCAGCTTTGGACTACAAAATGCTCAGGATCATCTCAAATTGGCCAGCTGAGATGATTCAGCCTCATAGACTACTCTAGCCATCACTTGAGACATGTCCTTGAGAATTTCTCTTATGCATACACTGGACAACAAATGATACAGCTACCACTGCCAGGACTTGACAATAAACCAAAACCTTTTCTTTTCAGGATCCTCTAAAGATGTTATTGCCACCAGAAAGAAGTAAGTAAATTTAAGAACATAATGTCTACATTCCCAAGAGGTAGGATGGGTGGGTTTTGGTTGTTTAGTGAGTTATGGATATTTGTTATTGCAAAAATATGGATATTGTTTAGGGGGTTAGTTATAAGTTGTTATTGGTAATGGTCATAGAAAAATTTGAACAGAGGGGTTTAGGTTCAGAGTTCTTATTTTGAAATGAAAAATGGGCAATACTGATATGAGAGACTATAATGGTAGATTATTGAATTTACTCTGAAAAGAAAAAGGGGGATATACAAATAAGATAAAAAGGTAGACTATTGAACCTATTTTTGATCCAAAGAAACAACTACTAGTTTTAAATATTGTACACTGAATTGGAATTTTTACGATTATTTTTGTTAGAACATATTGTACATACATTTCTAAGTTTGTTCAAGGTATTGTACCTATGCAACTAATTTAACTATTTAATGTTAAATTTTTGGCCCTCAATTTTATAAGCTCAGGGACCTTTTTGAAAAAAAAGAGGGAAAATTGGATGATGGGATAATAGATTGGTACTTGTGAGTTATTGTTTACAGACAATTACATGGTATAGATTCTTGTATATTGATACAAAGTTAAATTATATAGTATATTGTATGAATTCATGCTTCTACCTCTGTTTAAAACATTTATATGTATTGATACACATATATATATTTACCATATTGCAGTGTACATTCTGCTTCTGATCAAAATACTTGTACATTGTTTACATTTGGAGGTCATTATCCTAATTTATTGCACAGTTGTTTATTGTCTTAGTCTTTAAGTTAGATAGGTATTGAGAATTATAGATCAATAGTAATCTATGTTTGTCATACTTATAGTTAGACTAATCAGGTTCTTTAGATACATAGAGATTATATTCTGTATAGATAGATAATCTTCAACCACTTCAAGGATCTGTGGAACATGGCATTTAAATAACTTAGGGTTTTGTTGACATGAGATATAATTGCTCCTGGCAGCACCGATCTATTCCCAAGAGAATGTTGAGCACCAAAGACACTCCACTTGGAGCCTGTCTTCTTCTTGGCAAAAACTGGCCTTTGGGCAAAGAAATGCCCATGCCTTAACCACTGACAAGATACAGTATCCAGAAATGGATAAACAGGACTGTCAAATCTTGCCAAGACAGGGTAAGACGGTTTTGAAACATTTCTTGCCTTTAATAATAGTCTGTCAGTTATTCTAGGCCATAGCCAAAGTTTGTCACTTCAAAGTTGCAAAATGAGACTTTGGGTGATTGCTCAGGTAGCTAATTGTCTCTGTCATATATCGCTCCCTTTGGAAGCTACTTGATTGTACTTCCTGCCTGCTCAAGTAATATTATCTCCCTTTTCAGCCCTTCTCAGGTCTTCGATAGGGTTGAAGATTAGATAATCATAGTTACCATCCTCTTATGATCTAACCAAGCCATCTCCAATACAAGACTTAGACTCCTTACGATAGAATGTTTATTAAAACATTTAACATATGTTCCTTGCTTGATATTGTTTGTGCTGATTGTAATTCTAATCTTATACTTGATATGTGTTCTTAATGTATATTGTTTTGTATTGGGTTTGGAACTCTCTTACTTAAACAAAAGGGGGAGGTGCTGAGGGAGCTACTTCCGCTCCTTCAGCCAATAGCCTTTAAGATACCAGCCCACTGGGGCGTGGTGTCTTTAGTTTTAAAAAAGCAGGGGCAGCAGTGTGCTCTCTCTCTCTTGCTTCCAGTCTCCGGCTGTTAGACTTCATTCCTGATTGTGCAGAGGGCTGTTGTCTGGGACGGTGATCTGTAAGTTTTTTCCCTTTAAATAAATAACCATTTTATTAACTACAATTTCATACTGGTGAGGGATTATTTTATAACTTACGTCTTCATCTGGCACCCAACGTTTGGTTTTAAAACCCCCCGGCTTGGCTGCCTGCCACCAGCTGGCTTGGCATGGGGCCTCCTCAGCCGCCTCTCCACGTGGATTTAAACTCCACATGTCCCGGGTCTCCACAGGCCCAGACAGTCTCTGCCTGCCTGTTTGCTCTTTTCTGAGCAGTTTTTAAATCCCCCTTGCAGCGCAGTGCTTAAGCAGCACGTGTCAGAGCGCAAGTGATTGCCAAATGCTGCAACCCTCCGGGCGACTCTTTGTCACTTGGAGGCATATGCGGCTCTGTCTAGCCCCGCGTTGGGCACCAATTTGTTGCAAGAGGCATGCGGGCTTGCTTTTGGTCCTGGTGGCCACCTGGCTCTCACCACCTGGTGCCTGGCTAGCTTATACCCGAAATAATTACATAGAAACTGTATTCATTGAAATACTGCCTGGCCCATTAGCTCTAGCCTCTTATTGGCTAACTCTCCCATATTTGTTTAACCCATTTCTAATAATCTGTGTGTCACAACAAGTCATGGCTTACTGAGAAAGATTCAGTGTGTGTGACCTGGGAGCTTCATGGCGGGCAGCTCTCTCTGATTCTGTCCCCTTCCCAGCATTCTGTTCTCTTTTCCCTCTCTATCTAAGTCCTGCCCTATCAAAAGGCCAAGGCAGTTTCTTTATTAACCAATAAAAGCAACCCAAATACAGAAGGACCCTCCTACACCAGTTATTATTACCAAAAATTTAGGATTATAAGGAAATGCAGGTTAGTAGTTAGTAACCTATTACAATAGAATTTCTAGTCGTGTTAGGTATGTTTCAAGACCAAACGAATATTTTTGGTAGGTAGGTTGTCTTCAAACACTTCAGAGAACTGCAGAATATGGCATTTAAGATGTTTTAATAACATAAGTTCCTTTTTATGACAATGAAACATTTCTCTTCCTACAGCAGAATTCTTCTTCAGAGAAGATAATGACATCAAAGAAACTCCACATGAGTGTTGTCTTATTTTTGGTAAAAGTAAACCACTGGTCAGGAAAATACTCTTGCCTCGGCTGCTGATTATATGCTGTCCAAATTTGACAAGGAGGATCCAAAAGAGAGTGAATGCCAACCCTTTTCATGACAATGCTGGACAGTATTTCAAAAATCCTGCTTCAAAGGGAAGCCTTTTTTATTTTTTTATTGATTTTATTGAGCTATACTTTTTTCTCTGCTCCCCGTCTTATCTCTCCCCACTCTTTCAACCCTCTCCCATGGTCCCTATGTGCCCAATTTACTCAGGAGATCTTGCCTGACTACCCACCATCTAGAGGCTAGGCTCTTATGGAAACAAGGGGGACAGTGTCAGCGACCAGTGCCGTTCTGAAGTGTAGCCTAACAGTTTAAGATTTGTCTCTGGCAGAAAGTTGTAAGCACATGGCTGCAGATTTACAAAAAGCCAGGTCCTGACATATAAAATCACTAAAAAGTACAATATGCTTAAAAAGGTGCTAAGGTGCTGAAGAAAAAATAGAAAGTGGCTATAGAAAGTCATACAAATAATTGAAAAATATTGAAGTCTTAAAAGAGAGAGTAAAGTAATATAAAAATAAGCCACATAAGGGAATCTGTATATCTTAAGGTGCTTTGTTAACTTTGAGCTTTTTAAATACTAATGAACAGAGAACAGCATGTGTGGAGAGGCATCTGATTATGAAAGGGAATTTGAAAATACACCTGCTTATATAGTAGAGATGTCTTGGCTTCAGAGTGCAAGTTCGGAATTGTGTTGCATTGTGGGAGAGGTTGTACATTTTCTTCACAGGAAATGAAAAAATATGAATTCCTTCAAAATTAATGAAGACCAGATTTGACTGAGGAGACCTCTTGAGGATCTTGGTTACAGACATGAGAGAGGAAGGCAGGAGAACATACAAAACATTTGATGTGAATGCTGATCCCTTTGCATGGGAATAGCTCTAAGACTGAGTGAGGCCTGGTAGCTTTTGTTGGCTGTAGAATCTTCACGACTTATTAAAACATGTCATCTTTCATATTGTATAGACTAAGTTTTGGTTACATAGTTTTAAATGGGCTTATCAAATTGACAGATGCCTTTTACCTGCAGAAACATAAAAAAGAATACACTGCACATTCCTTATATGTGTTAATGCAGATATATATTTTACCTTATAAGTTTGTGCATTTTCAGAAAAAGAAGAAAAGGTACCAGTGAAGACAAATATCCCTGGTAATCCCATCCCTCAGAATATATCTGTTGTAGTTTCCTCAAAATAATGTGTAGAGAACTTTAAAACTGCTAGCTGAGATGGTTTAGCCTCAGAATTCTCCAGTCAAGACTTCAGATAAGTTCTACACTTTCCCATCACACTGTAATTAAAAAAATTACATCTATTTTTCCTTGAGGTTGATCTTTATATGATTTTTCTCACATCCCATAAAGATGTTGTTTGTCCCAGACAGCAGGAAACAGTCTGGAGAACATGATGTCCACATCCCTAAGAGGTGAAATGCGTGGTTCTGACCATGAAATTGATGTTTGTCATTGATCAGAGGCATAGTTAAAAGTTGTTATTGGTGATGGTAAAAAGAACTAAATAAAATAGATTGTATTCAAGGCTTTCTTTCTGAAAAGAAAATGGGAGATATAGAAATGAAAGGATAAAAGGGTAGATTATTTAATCTACTTTTAAACTACAAACCAGGTATTAATTTCAAATATTTTACATTGATATGGATTTTGCATATTTACACAAATTTAAGATTATTTCTGTTATAGTGTATATATGTTTTATTCATGTTTAAGATGTAGGTCCTATACAGTTCATTTAACAATGTAACATAAATTTCTAGTACTTGAAAGCTATTATTACAAACTATTTGGATACATAATAAATACAGTTTAGTATTTAGCCAGCCAACAATCAAATTTATGGTTATGTTAGGTATGTTTTCAAAGTCAAACAGATATATTTTAGATACATGATCTTCAAATATAGAAAATATGGCATTTCAGGTGTTTTAATGACATAAGGCTTTTCACAACAGTTAGAGATGTCTACTCCTTGCAGCACCAATTTACTTCAAAAAGGGATGATGGCTATCAAAGAATCTCCATGTGGAGTTTTCTTTCAGTATATCAAAACTGGGTATTTTTGCATGACACTTGGCTTCTAACAGTATGTAGTCCAAATTGAACAAGCAGGGCACAAAAGCAGGTGACTGCCCTACATTATCAAGACAAGGTACTACAGTCCTTCACAATTCCTACTTCACAAAACATCTGTCAGATATTCTAGGACTGTAGATTGAAGAGGGATGCCCCAACATTATAGAGAAAACTTGAGTGACTGTCCAGGAAACCAGATGTCTCTGTCATTTCTGTAGTTTTGAAGGTTTTCTTTACTCAGGTAATATTATATTCTTCTAGGGTTGAAGACTAGATAGTTATACTTACAGTTTTCATTGTTACCAAATTCAAAAAAGAAACTCACAAAAGCAGTATAAAATGTATGAAGTTGAAAGACATAAAATCTTAGGTTGTTTAGCTAGGAAATTGTTTTTAGCTCTAAATAGGTATTTTAAAGATGGTTTTACAAGTTATGATAGAAAATGGTTTAGGTATAAACTTTGAACTCATCAGCATAAGATGGAGAGTAGAGCAATTCCTCCAAATACAAATGGACTGGACATTGTGAATGTAATTCTTAATTGGTAATTGTTCTTATTGTTCATAATTTTACTGCTTTATAGTTCAAGCCTTTCCGTTTTTAAATTCAGAAAAAAAGGAATAATTGTTGTAGGATATTTGTACACTATGTGGAAATGTATTGTTGTGATTGGTGTAATAAATAGCTTAATGACCAATAGCTAGTTGGGAGGGATAGCTGGGACTCTGGGGCAGAGAGTGAACTCTGGGAAGAAGAAAGGCATAGTCACCAGCCAGACTTAGAAGAATCAGAATGGGCAGTCTGGAGATGACTTAATGAGCCACTTGCCAGAATGTAGATTTTTTTTTCCATACATTGTTTTGTTTTATTTTTTCCATTCAAGAACATAATTAAAGATAAAAAAAAATTTTTTTCCTTTCTTCCCCTTCTCCCGGTCCCCTCCCACTACCCCCCACCCCTCCTCCCTCCCCCTTCTTCCTTGAAAGAGGGCATGGTGCCCTGCCCTGTTGGAAGTCCAAGGCCCACCCCCATCCCT
>PVIU01016977.1:0-43274 GCA_004026605.1 Ondatra zibethicus
GTTATGCATTCCTTGCTTAATATTGTTTATTGTTTGTAATTTTGCATTTGGTGTCTGTTCCAATTGTATATAGCTATGTTGGGTTTGGATTAATCCTGTTTAGACAAAAGGGGGAGATGATGGGGGAAGAGCCACTAGCCAATCACATCAAGTTGGGGTGTGGCTACTGGGACCCCAGGTAGAAAATCGGGAGAACTCAAGTAAGCTCTCTTTCCATGCGGTGTCCGCCAGAGGGATTGGATCGTGACTTTGGTAGAGTGAGCTCCCCTTTTTCCTTTCATTAAAAATACCTGTTTCTATTGAGCTAGCTTGGTTATTGATTTGTGCTGACTTGATAATTCGTCATCAGGCTGCCCGGCTATCTCAGACCTAAAATAATCACACAGAAACTGTATTAATTAAATCACTGCTTGGCCCATTAGCTTCTTATTGGCTAACTCTTACATATTAGTTTGACCCATTTCTATTGATCTGTGTATCGCCACGTAGCAGTGGCTTAATAGCAAAGTTTCCAGCGTCTGTCCCCTGCAGGCTCCATGGCTTCTCTCTGCCTCTGCCTTCCTCCTCCCATGCTATAAGCCAAACCAGTTCTTTATTCATTAACCAATAAAAGTACCACTTAGACAGAACGACCTCCCACACCAGATACTGTTGCACACCGGGTCCACAGCTATGCAAGATAACTGATGGCAATTCTCTCCCAGCAGCACTAAGAAAGAGTATTGTTTCTCAATTTCTCTATCTCCTTTTACTGTGTTTTTTCTTTCAGGAATCAAGCCAGATAGTTTTTCTGACTGATAAAGGCTAGATACATTTGTTTCTTTTAGAAGAAGTAAATAGTTGCAATACAGATTCTTCACCTTTCCCTTCTTGCTGGGGATTCAGTCAGCCAAGTCTTCCCCGAGATTGATGTTGTCACCAAAGTGAAGAAGGCTCATTATTTCTGTGTTACCCTACCCTCAGTGCTACTACTCTGCCTCCGGGTCACCGTCTTCAGCCTGGTCCTTCTTCTTGAGCAGCTAGTCTCTAACACAGATCAAACTGTTGATCACATCTGCAATTTAATGACTGCCAACACCCGTGCAGAAGAGAATCGTTCCTATTTAATTGTCCTGTAAACTGAAGCCTGGAGTAAGAGATGAGTCAGTTTCAGACCCAGGTGCTGTGAATCTCAATTCAGTGTTTCCACAACAGCACAACTTTGGCTTGGAAACTGGGACAGGCAGTGAGGAAAGCTCCAGGACCACTTCCAGGCGAGTCTGAGGCTTGTGTGAACCGAGGTCAGTCAGCCGACTCCTCGGCAGTCTATGCAAATTATTAAATGAAGCCAGCCGTACCAGACACAGAAGACAAGCACGCCATGATCCCACTCCTGAAGAAACTCAAAAGTTGATCTTATTGAAGTCGGTGGTTATCCGAGGCAGGTGAGAATGGGAAGAGGAAGAGATGGAGAAAGGCTGATTAACTGGCTCCAGTCATGGTTAGACGGAAGTAAGGTTTTCAGCTGCACAGTGGGTAGCTGTGGATAGCAACTACCTGCTGCATATTGCAAAACAGCAGAAAGGAGTCTCAGTGTTTGCACTATATCAAATAATAAGTGTTCCAGGGGATGTATATAACCCGATTTAAAAATAACACAATGTAAACATGTTCCAAACATCACCTAGTACACCATAAATACATGTATATTAAAACCGTCATTAAAAACAAAGTTAAACTTAATGAAAATTGGGGAAGAGTTCAAGGAATTCACTTGAACAACAGGTACTAAGGCTCTGCCTGAGATTACAGAGAAGAGAGGACTGAAAGGGGATTAGAGTTTTCCTATTCTGAAAGAAGGCAAGATGATGTCTTCCCCCAACATATTCTCATCCTTCGGTTGATTGGTCTGGTCCTCAGAGGAAGCACGCTGGCTCTGAAAATGACATGTTAACCACATGTTTACAGCCATCACAGCCCATCTGACACTAATAGAGAAACAAGACAAACCCACGACAGGTTACACATAAGGGTCAGCAGTTCCTCTTTACCCATTCTCTGCCTACGATGGCAGGAGGGGATGGCAGGTCCTATGATATGATGGCCTGACTTTCAGAACCACAGCCTGAAGGCCCAATGAGATGGCTGATCTCTACTGACAACGCGACATTGTTTAAAGTCACCTAGAAGATACATGTCTGAGTGTATCAAAGGCATTTCCAAAGAGGTATAACTGAAAAAGGAAAATTTACTCTGAATGTGGGTGGTACCACCACATGGGTTAAGATCCCTCACTGAAAAAGCCAACTGAGCACTCTTTCCAAAACCACCCTGTATGCCCAGCACCCACCCAAACATGAGCGAGTTCCTGCTGCCATGCCTCCCACCATGAGGAGCTGCTCCCTCGCACTGCAAGACGAAATAAATCCTCCTTTCCCTTGATGCTTCTTGTAAGATGTTTATTTTGGTTTGGCTTGGTTTGGTTTTTGGTCTGAACAATAAGACAATCAACCAATACAGAGATTGGCACCACAATGTGGAGCCATTGTCCACCGCTGTTTATCTTGTCCGTGTGATTCACAAGCCTTTGAAACTGGCTTCCAGGAAGAATGGGGAAGATTTTGGAGATGTGGCTAGAAAAACCTGAGGCTTCTGGGAACAGAGCTGGTGAAGTTCAAAGACCAGGTAGGAATACGTGCAGCGGGACCTGGGTGCTTGGGGTTTCTGAGTGAAACAAGGGCCCTGTTAGGAACTAGAGCCACTTGTATTCTACTCTGGAAATGAATCTGAAGATTAGCAGCAAAGCATTGGAGGCAAGGAGAGGCCAGAAAGTGCCTCCTCCCTGTTTCCCAGGATCGTGATCCTGCTAACACCATGACTTCAGACATTTAGACTCCAGAAATGAGACAAAATATAAACCACCTCGCTACAGAAAACTACCAGGGTGGGGGTATAAGAAACCCAGTAAATGGAACTGGAGAGTGGGTTCAGCGGTTAAAATTAGTGGCTCTTCCAAGTGACTTGGGCTCAATTCCTCACACCCACAGGGCAGCTCACAACCACCTGTCACTAATGCAAGGAGCTCTAGGGACAACTCAGGCCTCCAAGGACATCAGGGATGTGTGTGGTACACAGACGTACATGCAGGCAAAAAAACTCATACAATAATAAATATTTTAAAAGAAATAAGAAACCAAATAAGGATGGTGAAATAGCCAGGAACTGGCAGCACCCTGGGTCTGAAATGTAGCCAGAAGGAACTTCGCTAAAACCAGGGACTTTGAGAGAGCCATATTCTCAGTGGAGGAAGGCAGCCTCTGCCAATACCAGCCCTGCAGAGTAAAATCTGGACCTCACTTTCTGTTCCTCCAGACTCCCCCTCCTCCTGAATCTCATTGGCCAAACCAGAGAGGATGGCAAGTAGCAAAGGAAGCAGGTGGATGCAATCCATTAAAGTCAATGGAAGAACAGTGAACAGCAGACTCACTGCCAAGTCCATAGTCGCCCGCCATCCCTTCCAGCCAGAACCTCTCCTGTGCACCAAGCTCTCAGGATCTTTCTGTGCTCCTGGATACTCACCACCGCTGTGATGAAGGAGTTGACTATGCAGATATCCGAGTGACAACCGGCTGCGATGCTCAAACATAAGCACCATGAGAGAGGAGGCCACAGCTGTCAATCTTCAGTAAATCTGCAGGGTGGGGTACACAGTAGAATGCCTAGACTTATGTACCAAGAGCTACTCAGCCTGACACGAACAGACCAAGCGTTAAACCCAGGGAGGTTGCCTTTGCCAGTGAGCACCATTCTACCCTTCGTGGGAACCCTGATGGCATACTCTGCAATAACATACAATGTGTCCACCCTCAGCATCCTTACATTCTTCAGAATTCATGGATAAATAGATATTGGGGCCAAGTGAAGGGCAACAGCATTAACTGGAAAGAGCAACTACCACAGGGGCAAGCAAACTTGAACTGTTTCTATCTAAATTTCCTCAGGGCAGTCTGGTCCCTGTAACATGGGAGGGGTAATCAGTACTTAGGGTGCTGTTTTCAACACTGACATTGGAATGTAGGACCTGGATCCACTCAAACATCGTGGGAGACCCCATTCTTTCTTTCTTATTTGCCATGGACTCAATTCCAAGTTTCTCCTGCACTCTCTATTTACTATTATTAATTGACTCAAAGATTACGGTTTTCAGCTTCCAAAGGGCAAGTTAAAAGAATTCAAACATTCCCATTTTTAAAGTCAGTGGAAATTTAGTTTGGCATAAACTGGGATATAGTGGTGGTATCTTTGCTTTTTAATTACAACATTTCTCCCTTCCCTTTCCTCCTTCCAAATCTTCCCATATACCCCTCCCCACTTTTCTTCCAATTCAAACCCTCTTTTTTCAGCAATTATTATTGTATGATTATATGTACTTGTACATACATAAATGTTCCTTGTATGCATGTTTTCAGGACTGACCATTGGCATTGGACAACCAATTGGCATATCTAAAAAATTTACACTGTTTTGCCTAACTCAGTATAGGTGACTCTGAAGAAGGAAGAGGAGGAGGATGACAGATGAAGTCAGAGAAGATCAGGAAATGGCTCAGATTGGGAGATGATGTCTCGCTGAGTTGTGCTTTTACACAAAGGTGAATTATCCTTGCCCAACTTTTCCCAGAGGGAATTTGCAGCAAACACAACAATCATTACAGAATCCCCAGTCACTGCACACATATCGATCTCCTCCTTTGATGTTTCTTTTGATTGCATTGGAAAAGCCAATGAATCGTTTTTATATTAGCTGTTACCATCACAGCAAATGGTCCAGCATGTACATGAAATTAAAAACGAAGTAACAATATCAACTTTTACTTCCAGGGAAGGAAATGAAACCTTGCTATCAAGTCATCAGTCCAATAAGCTGCCTCAGCCGCCTCTCTAGTGGCCTGACTTGGTCACACTGCAGATCTTGAAGGTGGTTTAATCATCACATCACCAGGAGGCAGGCACAGCAAGCCTCTGTGCTTGGAAGGAGATTCCTCTGAGCCAGAGTATAGTGGTGCACACCTGTAATCCCTGCCTTGGGAAGCTGAGAGAAGAGAAAGAAAACTTCATGGTGTTTCTCTGAACAAAAGGGGAAATGATCCTATGAGAAAGAGGGAGTGGAACAGCTGTAAATAAGAGCTGGCTTTCTCAGATGCAAGTTTGCCACAGAAAAAGCAGGGTGTGAAAGGGGAAGAGACCCAGGCTGCCAGGGAAGTCCAGTGCGGAACCCCAAGAAGAATCTTCTTCCTTGTTCATCTCATCTTCTGCAGAGTATCCAAAATCCAGAGCTGAAAAAACAAGCAAGATTAAGAAGCCAAGAGGTACTGGGCAGTGGTGGCACACACCTTTAATCCCAGCACTCGGGAGTCAGAGGCAGGCAGATCTCTGTGGCTTCAAGTTCAACCTGGTTTACAGAGTGAGTTTCAGGACAGCCAAAGCTACACAGAGAAACCCTGTCTGGAAAAACAAGAAAGAAAGAAAGAAAGAAAGAAAGAAAGAAAGAAAGAAAGAAAGAAAGAAAGAAAGAAAGAAAGAAAGAAAGAAAGAGGAAGGGAAGGGAAGGGAGGGAGGGAGGGAGGAAGGAAGCAAGCAAGGAAGGAAGGAAGGAAGGAAGGAAGGAAGGAAGGAAGGAAGGAAGGAAGAGAAAGGAGAATGAGAAGGAGGAGAAGAAAAAGCTGCCAAGGAGGCATCCAGGGTCTTAGGACGTGTTAGTTATAGACAATGCCTCCATGCGATTGTCTTGACCTCAGTCCTTATGAGGCCCCTCTATGCCTTGTCTTTCAGGAGTTACAGAAGATGTTGTGCTGACATCTCAGGTTGGCCATTGGGCACCCAGGGGTGCCCTCAGCTACTTCATAGAAGGGAACACTTGTAATTAACTAGCACAGTAAGAGTAGACTGACGAAGACGTTCATACAGAGAAAATCTGTGGCTCTGGTTTCAAGGACAAGTTCCAAGGTGAAACTGATGGCCAACAGCCAGGCTCTGCTCAGTATTACAGAGGCATCTGAGGGCTCTTACTGCTGCTGGCTTCAGGGTTACTTCTGAGCAGCTGAAAACCACTGAGGTCTATGTAAATGGCAGTCCAATAAGACTGTGGTTTTCTTGAATGTACAATTTGCATCAGAATCAGCCACTCTTAACCTATCTGTGTATTCTTGTTTGCTCAGATAAGCAGTCTCGCTGTGGGTTTCAGCCCAACATGGGGCAGAGAAAGGAAGTAATTGTTGCATTTCCTCTAACTATGTTCTTGAAGCTTCACAAAATGTTTGGCTATCCACCCAAAGTTCTAAGGCTGCGATGTGATTAAATAGACAGTTGTTGAAGTGTAGCTAGGACAATGTCCAGTTTCTCCCCATTTACCCCTTTACTCCAAGTGTACTAAGAGAGACTGGGAAAGTGGAGAGGAGACTCTCTGCTCCTTCAGCTCCAAATAGTTAGTACCACTGTCATCTCATCTAACAAGGGCCAGACTCCACCTCTGTTATCCTGCATGTTCTGATGACTATCCACCTCTATTATCCTGCATGTTCTGATGACTATCCACCTCTATTATCCTGCATGTTCTGATGACTATCCACCTCTATTATCCTGCATGTTCTGATGACTATCCACCTCTATTATCCTGCATGTTCTGATGACTATCCACCCTACTGGACCTTTCATTCTCCCCTTCCATCCCTGTCTCCTTACTTACTTCCCGACTGTGTCTGTGACAACCTCCATGAGGCCATTATCAGCTCCATTGTACCCACAGGGGTACTGAGCCCTGTAGAGACTGGACAATTCACCTCAGAAGCAGACCCAGAAACTGAATCTGATTGAAGGCTGGTTGCTCATGTCCTGGGAAATGGGCTGTGGAGTCAGTTGAAGAAATGCCTTACCTGTCTAAAGAATGGCTGAGAGTGTGTGGAGTCCCATCATCTTTGCTGATGCAAAGGTCGCTTTGGATTCCTTGACCAGCATGTGCAATGTCAGCACAGAAGATGTGCTGCCAGGATGCCTTACACTAGCACCACTCCACCCACCGGTCCTGCTTCTCTCCAAAGCCAAACCATGAGAAATGGTCCATGTGCCCCTTGCTGCTGATGCTTGTCAAAAGTAATGTCTCACTGGACTCTCATGGATTCCGAGCCTGGAATGGTGGTGGTAAGCTTTGCGATAAGAGTCATTAAGGTTGGGTAAAGTTCTGTGGGTTCTGTCAAGTCCACAGGATTGCTATCTTTACCACCCATATATTTCCATACACTGAGGCAAAATGTTCAAATTGTCTTCTTTTTTATTTTCATCCACTTATCACTTAGACGAGGCAGCAAATGAGCTTCAAGATCTCATATCAATAGCTCTCACATTGAGAGATGAAGTAATGTGCTCAAAAGTACTATGCAGGAAAAACTGCAAAGAATAGGAATGAATTTCTAACCAAATCTTCCTTGCTGTGAATCAGGTCATAAGCACACTGCAGCGCCTCAGGCAATGTGTGCTGCCTGAGAACTTTTCCATGCTGACAAGGTGAGCGAACTCCGGAATCCACCTCCTTCCCTCCTTTTCACTTGAATACATTTTCCCTCAACATTAATTGAAATGACACGATGATAAAGCTCTGATTTGTCCTTCTATGTTCATAGAATTCAGTTATTGATAGAGCAAACAATACCTCTCATGTCTGCCTAGTTGTGGAATATAGGTACTTGCTGGCAAGGTTCTTTTGGTTTTTTTTTTTCTGTTTTATTCTTTTTTTTAACTCTGGCATTTGGAAAAGTCTAGCATGTTAGACATTCACTGAAGGGAGATGAGAGCCATGTGCTCCATCCTATGCTGATGCTGGGAGCACAAGACTGGTGCTCATTCTGTCCTCTGAGCCGCTTTGCCTCTGACTGACTACCCACTAACAAAAGGCTATTGGCTGCAACAAGATTTTGTGACACTCTGACAATCCAACATGCTCAAACACCAGCTACATGGCTCTGAGAGGCCAGCCCTCAGCCCTCCTATGTTCCCTGGACACCAGATGATGGCTATGTGAAATGGGAGGGTGACAGGGATTCCCCTTTTACCACCTCTCTTCATGGATGAGTCCCAGGGTCGTATACCCTGTGTCTTGGGCTGCCAGAGGAAAGTTGTATGTTTCTACTTCATTTCATAAGGAATTCTGCACTTTCTCCCCCAAAC
This sequence comes from Ondatra zibethicus, assembly GCA_004026605.1. NCBI lineage: Eukaryota > Metazoa > Chordata > Mammalia > Rodentia > Cricetidae > Ondatra > Ondatra zibethicus. The sequence continues at coordinate 8,199 of PVIU01016977.1, forward strand.
AGACACACAAGAGCCTGCTATTATATAATTAAAACTTATAATAACTCATTTTCCTAAACAAAGACTACTCCATCCCCAATACCAAAAGGGGTGTGTGTGATTCCTAACAGCTCTGCACCCTACCACTACCACATGATGGGGTACTCCTCAAGAACAGGAACTCTGCTGGGGTCTGTAAAGTTTTTCAGATATTATACACACACATTTATGAGTAGTAGCAGCATGAAGTAGCATGAAACAGATATGGAAAGGACTCCACAAAGACATGACCTAGAGAAGCCCAAGGGCTCCCGAGCAGACATCAGTCAGTGGAGTGGTGCGCTTGCCCAGCTCGCCACACTCAGCTGGCAAGAATACCTGGTGGTGGGACAAAGTAAGTTAAGGCGAATGAATGTAACAGCTGTATACATTAAAGTAAGGTCAGATCTCAAGTGCTGTACTTAACTAATAAATCCAGCAATCTTAGGTTTCCTCTTCACCTGCATGCATACCATGCAATAGGGAGGCGTAAATTATCCTTCCCCAGCTTAAGTGAAAACCTCATGAGTATTTATAACTCTCAGAATCAGAAATGTCAGTATAAATATATCACTATGACAACAAATCATTGAGAGAGAAAAATCGATCTCAACTATAGACCTTTGAAAATTAAAGTTGCTTTCATGGAATGTAACAACATTCATTCATTCATTCATTTAATAACAATTTATTAAGTGCCTACCGTGTGCTGAGTACATTTTTTAAAGTGCTGGGAATGTGGCTTTTGAAAGCTCAGGGAGTTTATATTTTAGTGGAAATAAATGGTAAATTAAATTTAAAAGTAATTGTTACATGGTGATAATGTTCATACAGAAGAATAAAGGAAGAGGAGGAGAAGGAAAAAGAAAGAAGGGGGAGGGAGCAAAGAGGGAAGAGAAGGGAGACTCAGAGACTCAGAGAAGGTGTCCCCAAAGCTGGTGAGATTGCAGCTTTCTATGGCTTCCACACAGATGGCCTGGTGGCATTTGTCTTCTCTAACACCTCCAGCAAAATTAACTTTTTGTCCATTTTTAGGATAGAGCAGCAGCTTTTCTGTAAGTCCGAGGGCTCTCCCTTATCTTGCTAAGCGTTCTTTGACAGGCACCGTTGTTTCTTTAAGACTGAATGATGAAATGTGATTGATTGGCACAAACTGTCAAGGGACAAGTGTGAGGGAGCAGCATGGATAGGTTCAGAAGAGATTGAAACTTAGCACACGAGAAGAAAGAAGACAGAATTTAATTGTTGACAGGTGACAAATGAATGGGGTGCGTGCCACTGAGCCCCCTACCTTGCCTCTCTCCCTCTTTACCTGACCATATTCTACAGACTGACAAGTTCACCTTGTCCACCACAGAAGGAAAGGATGTGGAGAGCATGACCTACTCTCCTCTCTCATCCGAGGCTGACACCAGTCTCCCTGGGACACAACCTCCTCCTTGTCCGCATTTGCAGATCAGTGCCCTCCCCAAACTGCCTTAATAAGCAATGAAGCTGAAATCAAGGATGCGCACCCCAGTGAGTGCCAGGCACAAAGGGAACCAGAGGAGCGGGGTGACTCGGAGAAAGACGGGGATGCCTTTACAATCCGTACCCAGCCTAAGGTGCCAGGGCTTCTGGAACCGCAAGGCCCAGAGAAAGCCCCGGCACTTGTTTCTCTCTCCGCGTCATCTGACAAGGCAATGGGAAGGAAGCCAGCACCCACAGGGGCAATGCCACGGAGGCACAGCCTGGGTGTGTGGTCACAGTGCTGTCACATCAAAAGCGTCCCCCCGTGCATAAAGACCTCAGCTGTGTTTATGTCACATCTGGCTTTAACCCTGAGTAAGGGGCCAACTGCTCCAGTCTTCTCAAAGAGTAACTAAGGCTTCATGCAGCGAGTTGTAAGTAAGGACACGGCTCCACATGGACCAGAGGATCACTGAAATCAGAGAGAGAGAGCTCCGGGACAAGGCCCGTGTGGGCCAGAAGAGAAATGAAAGCCTTTGGGTTCAGCACCCTTTCATGCAGCGTCAGAAGCAAAGGGAGCTTAATCGCCGGCTTGCCCAGCCCCTCTCACTAAGCTTGTCAAAATGAAAGGACTTCAGTGATCCCCCCATCCCCACAGATCAGCTGGTGGCCAAAAGCACCCAGCTCTCCCATCTCTGGCTCAGAGCTTCCTCCACCAGACCCTGACATCTGAGAGCCACCACGTGCACTCCCACCCAGGCTTTCCAACCCACATCCCCACTAAGGGAAGTCCTTGCCAGTCAACTGAAAAACTTTTCTCCACCCAACCTGGCTGAGCCCCTGACAAGCTCCTTCAAGGTTTGCAGAGTAAGTAGTTTCTTCTCCGCTGTGAGAGTGCAAAGCTCTCGATGAAGTCAGAGCGCTTGCCTGAAGCTCAGTCTGTGGTTTCTGATTCTTTCTGAAGAACCTCAAAACCTCCACCCCACCTTGGATTCCGGGCACTTCTGCTGGACCTTGCATCACACTGAGCACAGAGCTGGGGAAAGAACAAAGCCAGGCTCCCCTCTCTCCTCTCAACCCAGTAACCCCTGCGCCGCACCACAGGGCCTCTGGCCACTCTGCTGGGGAATAAATGGGTCAATGACCAGAGCTTCCAGGCGGCTTTTCCTCTCACTTTTGTTCAGAGACCTCTCCCCCTTCTGACTTTTTCAAAATAAAAGAAGTTACTTGTCTTAATTAGGGTTTCTATTGCTCCCATGAAGCACCATAACCAAAAAAGCAACTCGAGGAGGAAAGGGTTTATTTGGCTTACATTTTCACATCACTGTTCATCTTCGAAGGAAGTCAGGACAAGAACTCAAACAGGAAAAGGACCTGGAAGCAGAAGCTGATGCAGAGGCCATGGAGGAGCCCTGCTTACTGGCTGGCTCTTCAGGGCTTCCTCAGTCTGCTTTCTTATAGAACCCAGGACCACCAGCCCAAGGACAGCACCACCCGCAATGGGCTGGGCCCTCCTGCACAGATCACTAATTAAGAAAATGCGGGAGGGAACTGGGAGAAGGGGAGGAAATGTAATTTTTTTTTAATGGAAAAAAATAAAAGAATATGGGAAAAAAAGAAAATGCCCTACAACCAGATCTTAAGGAGCCATTTGTCAATTGAGATTCCCTCCTATCAGATGACTCTAGTTTGTGTCAAGTTGACATAGACCTAGCCAGCACATTATCAGTATGACAATGTTGTAAAGAAAAAGCCAAGTTATTAAAAGTGTTTTTATATTTTAGCAGTGATGGTTTATTCTGGTCAGTCTTCCATAGGTGCAGGACTCAGTCCTGGTCAGTTTCTGAGTCAGCTCAAGGGAGAGACAAAGAATTAGACAGGATTGAACTGTTGCACACAAAGAGTTGTGACAAATGGGAAGGAAACCCCCGTGACTGTGACTCATTCCCAACCTGCGTCTGTCCTGTGAGAACTTGAGCCCAACATGCCTGCTCTCACGCTCACTTGTAAGATGAAGAAGGCGGGCCTGACACACCACGGTCTCTTCCGGTTCTCACCTTCTGCGAGCAGCTGTCCTCATTTCCTATTAGGTGAAAAAAAAGGAAACCTTTTTGACTTTCAGCAATAAGAAGTTAAAAATAAAAACATCCCCTCGGAGTGGAAATCATTAGTCACTCCAGAGTTACCAGTAGTGAGGTTAATAGTGCGGCCTGCAGCCTCCGAGAACGTCTGCATAAAGTCATTGCTTGTTCCAGTTGTTTAGTCCTCCCAACAACCTCTGCTTATTATCTCTATTTTATAGATGAAGAAACCAAAGAGAGAGGAGGTGTGGAGATTGCCCAAGGCCGCATCCCAGCCTCCATCCAGCATTTAGGATCTGCCTGAACTGACTGCTCTGTGGCATTTCCCTGTGGAGATGCAGTAGCCACCATCTTTGATGACGGTGGTGATGTAGTAGTCGTCATTTTTAGATTACAGGATGTGACGTCTGCCTCTCATGAGCCTTACCGGTGTTTCCTTTTGTTCAGATTTTCAGTGAGAAGTAGTGGCGACTCTGATGGGTTTAACTTTGGTTTCTTCTGTATAAACTGGTATTAACAAGCTCCAGAAAGACTACATGAATACATCTGCAAACTTAGTCCTTTGAGAACTATGGTATTTGAGTGAGAATGGCCAAATAGGCTCATTTATTTGAATGCTTGGTCCACAGTTGGTGGAACTGTTTGGGGAGGATTAGGAGGTGTGGTCCTGTTGGAGGAGGTGTGTCACTATGGGTGGACTTCGAGGTTTCAAAAGATGCCTGCTATTCTGTGCCCATCTGTGTGTGTGTTTCTGGAACAGTGAACCCCAAATTAAGTACTTTCTATTGTAAGTCATGGTGTTTTACCACAGCAATAGAAAATTAACTAAGACATGGAATATTAATCACTGAACATCTTGTGTGAAATGATATTTGTTATCACCAGGTAGGATGCTCACAGTCACTTATATTTATTAACCAAGGGACCGAAACAGGAAGACTCTGTTATTTTGTATTCTACTTTTATGACTGGGAATCCAGAAAAACTACAGGAGTTGAAACTCCCCCAATAGGCAGAGCAAAGCAAAATCTGCAAGTGTGACCAGGGATGTGGCCCCCTCCCTTGAGATCGTCTCATTATAGCTCCATCTTGATTCTACTTAGACAACTTCCTTATCCCCAGAGGTCCTTCAGATCTTTCTTGTCTTTTCCCTGTTAATAACAGCATCGGGAGCTGCCTGGGTGAAAGGGTAAGGAGGTGCATGATGAGTCACAAAGGTCCTGAGTCACACTTTCAGAAGTCCTGTCAGCCAAAGGATGTGACTGCTAGGTAGGAAGTCTGACACCTGCTCTGAGATGGAGTGGGCTTCCCATTGCTGCTGTTTTCCTTTTCTTCTAGGGCATTAGAAGAAATAAACAAGAAAGGCAAAAGGTGGGACCGTGTCAAGACAAAGGATACGAGTTTATCCCTGAGTCTGAAGTCTTCCCATGTCTGCAGAACCATGAAAACTTCTTTGTGGTCCTAACAAAAAGTCTCATGCCTCAATTTAAATAAGTATATTTTCCTTTCAGAAGTCCCAATATAGTGCAGATAAGTAAGAGGTATATGAAAATAAATGAGATAACCATTCACAAAAACATTGTGCTGAAATTATTTTTTTCATAATATGAACATTACTGGGGAAGTTGTTTCATTTATCCTAAATGAACATATTTAAGAATCTGGTTCATAAGTTACATATAACATAGTGTTTCACTAGTGACAACAATCTAACAAAAATCGTGAGAATCACAATTCCTCTTTTACTAGTTCAGGACCTTACAGTAGGTTGCCCAACTTCTTTAAGCCTTTATTCTATCCTTTGTCCATAAACTAGGGAGAATAAGTTCACAGGGTTATCACAAGAATAAACAGCAACTAATTAGTTGGGATACCTGTGATGAGCACCCAAAAGTGCTCAGCAATGTTAAATCCTAGAAAACACAAAAGAATACAGAATGGGATAGAGCTCAGTGCCAAAAACTATTAGCATTTTCCAAATCCAAAGTACTGCCAGCATGGTTTTTCATAAAAATGACTTTTATCAGGAGTCTTCTTTCCAAAGACTACTCTAAATTAATTCCCTGTTGTAGCACAATTAATAAAAACCCAGAGACAGAAATTGGGGTTCAACTTGAAGGTCAAAAAATCAAAACAGCCAGCCACTGGCTCTTGCCTCTACCTCAGCCTGAAATGGAGATCCTGCCACCGGGAATCTCAGAATGAGACTGTGTATGAGAGCTGTCTCTTCCCATCTTATATTTCTCTCTGATGCTGGGATTAAAGGCATGCACCACTACCACCCAGTTTCTATGGTAAACTAGTGTGGCTACTGGGATTAAAGGTGTGTATCACCATTACCTGGTCTATAAGACTGCTCAGTGTGGCTGTTTTACTCTATGAACTTCAGACAAGCTTTATCTATTAAAATACAAATGAAATATCACTACACCCTGTACTATTGATAGTGAAAGTCCTAAAGGCCAGATCATCACTGGCTGGGCCCTTAATAAATACCCCCTTAATAAATCCTGGCCTTAAGGCTCCTTGTCTGTGCCAAGTGTGTTGGACTCTACAGTCCAATCACTGAGGACGAGTCGCCTCAAGAGACCATCTCTCACACCACAGCTGATGTAAAAGCATGAGGATTTTATTAATTCTGTCGTGACAAGGTCTTTCAGCATTTGAGAAGCCAGAAAGACCCCAAATAGTTGGTACAGGCTACTTTTAAAGCAAAAACCAACAGAAACAAGGGGGGAGTCTGGGGATTGTTCTTTAACTATTATGATTGGCTTATTCAAAAGGCTATTACCAATAACTGGCTGAAGAGCAGTTGTCAGATCAGATGAAGTAAGAGGAAACATTTGAGAGTTACTTTGCCCCTTTCCCAGGGACTGAGTCAAAATTTTCTGTGGACATCTGTGGGTTATCTTGTCCCTGTTCAATAACTGAGTTCTATTTGGAGAACATTCACAAGGACTCAGAGAGATGATGGAAAGTTTCCAACATTTCAATACATGCATGTATAGTTGTTAGGTCCTTGGTTCCTAGGGGAGGGGGGCACTACTGCTGAGAGGCCTCAGCTTAAAGTTCTACAAGTGAACATGTCTCTACTTCACTAGAGTAGCAGAAAGAATCAGATTTTCATAGGAACCATTTTCCAGTAGACTTGCTCAGACATTTTGGATAAGAACTAGGCAAAGGATTTACATTTTTAGGAAGTTTGGCCTTGCCTATCTTAGGAATGCTCTCATGCAGGACTTCCCCATGTTGTGGACACAGAGGTCTTTGCACCCACAGGTGACTAGGAAAACCAGGAATGTGAAACACTCAGGAGTGTCTCCTCAATGGAGAAGATAAAATACCTGCATTATACCCAGAAAGTTAAGAGTAGATGTTGTTAATGACCTGGCGATCTTTTGCTGGGGGACAGGGCCTCACCAAATCCAACAGAATGATTATCCCAGACCCTCCATCCCTAGATCCTTATATTTAGCTCCCAGTTAGGAGAGATGTCACATGTTTTCTACAGCCTGCTGACCTCTATGCTCTCTTGGTCAGAGAACTCACTAGATTCTAAGCCTTTTAGCTATGAACCCACCTTCATGGTTGCATGTACTTTGCAAAGGAGTTTCCATGTAGTCACACCTGAAGCTTTATAGTGCACCTGCAATTGGAATGATTGTCACTTAGAAGCCTCGAATGGGAATGATTGTTTCCTGGAAAGTTTATCTCAAATTGTACTGTGCTTAAATATGCTGGCAATAAACTGCCTGGTATCACACTCTCTAGAAGTTTGATCCAGCCTAAGCCAGGCTGAACTAAGTTTTCATTCTCACCCCTTTGTGGATCATTTCCCTGCCTGCCATGACACATGCAGGGACCCCCTCATTAATGTGCTCTTTTAAGGATAGAGCTTTACCTGTCCTTGAAAATGATTGAGTTAATTACTAATATGAAGTATTTCATTCACACAGTCTTGTGTTGCCAATATTTTCCCAGGAAGTTAGTTTTTACAGTGCTGCTTGGCCAAGAAAGCCAAGTTCTCCTAAATGAATCTCAAGGCTAAATATGTTCATTCTTCCATTAAAAACCACAAGGTCTAGGAGAACTGGGGAGAGAGCCAGGGAATCAGAGTCACAGTCTTGCCAGAGAAATGCATGTTCTGGTGGGAGACAATAGTGAAGGGTGATTGTGCCAAGTCACAGGCCTGAGAGAAGCCACTTGAGACTTGAGGAACCCTCCACCTGCTAAGTGGGGCTAGAAGCCCGTGTGGGAGTCAAAACTCCACTTTGAACTTTCTGTTTGACTTTAGGCAGGTCAGGAGACCTCTTTGAGTCTCTGATGGCACCTGTACAGTTGAGTTGATACTGGATTATATCTATAAGCCTCCATTAGCGGTAAGCTATGTAGGCATCTGCACAGAAAGAGGATTTTATTTATGGGACAAAAGGATTTGAAGGATTCCCAATATTTAGGGAACCAAAGATCCCTGCCCTGCTAATTCCTTTATGTGAATTCATTTATTTTCAAAGAACTAAATGAAATATATTCGCCATTAATCAAAGGGAATTGAAAGTCTTGCCAGCCTCACACCTACCTTGTGCAGACTCCTGCTCATCTCCCTCAGGACACTCCACCTCTTCTTTAATGCCTTGTCATGATTCTCAGAAACTGTGATCATTCAAGGTTGAAGCTTTTAATCTCCCATGTATAAAAGTATATGCAAATAGAGTTCAGATTTTTGTGGCATCTCTGTCAAGGTCTTAGCCTGGCAATTCTGGGAAAGGGGCCAAAGACCTCATATTTCTTAGCTGTTATTCTCCCTTCCATGCTCAAGTCAGCAGCTGGAGCTTCAGGCTGCGTGTCGTCTTTAGTCTTACCCTTTCCAAAGTCGTCTAAAGGAAGCTTTTAGAAATGTCCCTGAGAGAATGTAATGCACAGCTGGCTGCTAAGTAACCAGACAGAGCATTATCTGGTTCTATTTGAGAATAGTAAGGAAAACCAGAAAGTATGTATGCCTATATTATGGCCTCAAAATTCAATCTTATAAACTACATGAGGTAATGATATTGATTAGGTCTGAGACAGGGCGTGCAGTAAGTTTTCAATATCATCAGAATGAGGCATCACACTTGCACAAGATATAAAGAAAGTAAAGTCTACAGGTACAATAACAGCCCTGCACAGCCTTCAAAACAGGTCTGAAAACACAGGACACCTCGCAGTGACTCCACTGAACCAAGGGCCAAGTGTATCACCCCATGTCCCCTGATTGAACTCATGGGCATCCACACTCAGCTTTTCATTGGAACTGAAAACTCAATAATATTCCATCTAATTTACACGTTCCAAACTACATTAACTATGACCATGTATTAAGCATGGAATTATCATCTTTTATGCAAATTCCATGACTTATTTTTATTTCTCAGAACTTCCCTTCTGAAGGTAACTCCCATTAAGACCCTCTTGTGTATTCTCATTTCCAGAATAAGACCAATGTACAAGTTAACATGTACAATCTCTTCGGAAATCTCTATAGGGAGATTTCTTCCTTCATTTCTTTGTTATTCTAGACAACCAAAACCCATTCATGTCAGAACACAAGTAAAAATTCCTCTGTATGTTATTGTTCCAAACCGAATCATTCATTGGTTCATTGGTGTCTCCTGAAGCATTTATTTCTAAAATAAAATCTCCCCCCCATCTGTCTGTCTGTCTGTCTGTCTCTCTTTCCTGTGTGTGTGGCCTTTGCTTTTTAAATTAAGCTACTCCACAATGTTTATATTCCACATCTTAGGTCTTCCATCCAGTTGTCCATCAATGATCATCCTGGATTAGTTACAAAACAGGTCTTTCTTTCCTTCTTACTCCTGGGTGTTTTATTTTGGTTTGGTTGGCAGGATTCTCTGGGGTTTGGGTGATACACTTTTCAGGCCCACCCCATTCCACAGGCTGAAAGTTACCATCACTTCACATCATTTGGGGGTTCTCTCCTGAGACTTGTCCACAAAACAGCATTGACTTGAGCTCCATCAACCTCATCATCCTTGGAAGTGCTGGCTCAGAAAGATTCAAGAGTCTCCATCTGTTCCTAGATCTGGCTACCTAGTCACTATAATGTATCTTTAGGAAATGCAGAGTCATTGAGCTAACTCTACTATAAAGAATCACGACTGAATCTTAACTTGCACAGATTCTACAAAGCTCTGAAGAAAAAACTGACTGCACAAGTTTTATGGACTTGAGGAAGATGCTCAGATCCCAGGCCTTCAGTGACAGAAGAAACACTGGCACCTTAGACAGTTCCAACTCTCTGGTCCATGTTTGCCTCTCTAACACCACACCTTCCTCTTCTGGTGTAGTTGATAATAGTCTAGAATAATAAGTCAGTCCCAGCTTGGTTGATATAGAGACCAAGTGTAAAATAAGCGAATCTGACACACAGGAAAATCTTTATTTGGAATACAAAGACTCCAAGAATGCTACAGAAAGCAGGTACCCTGCCTTTCCAACTAGATATATTTATTGTAGCCCCTGTACACCATTTCTGCTTATACAAAAATTGGTGATGAAAATAGTCCTCCGTGTACTAACCAACTCAACTGTCAGTGCAGATTGACATGGAGGGAAAACACTTTGGGACCAAAACTCACTAACCATGATTTTAATGAGGAAAACATGAAAAAAGTTTTTGCCCCTACTCTCACTTTCTCTCATCTTGCTCGCCAGCAGAGCTTAAGATAGTTCTGCCATAGTCTTCAGCCTCCACACCCACGCCATCTGGCCTCCTTGCTCAGCATTGCGCACGCACCATACTAACACCGTTAGTCAGGCCTGACTCTGCAGCCTGGCAAATGGACCTGGAAGGGCCCATGTTCCAAGAGAAGTGGAAAGTGGTGGGGCACATGGGGACCCAGTGCTGGGAAGCTGCTCACATTGGCTGCTGACTTAGTCTTCTCTCCAGCTCCTTAGTCCAGCAGGTGCAGCTTCCTTATGATGCACCAGAGGCCCAGGAAGCCACATCCTGTGGTTCTCCATACCCCTAAAACCCCACAGTTGAATTCCTTTCCATTTCAGAAAACCAGAGCTGCTGGCATCGGGCCAATCAACGACAGATGTGAGCCAAACCACCAACTTCCCAAGGAGCTTCACAAAGGCAGACATGAGAATCAGCTTCTTAGAAATTCTCATAATCAAGATCTCTTCAATCATTTAATACCTGCTCAGAGAGAGGGACCTGGTAGATTTTATCCTAATATTTAATTCATTCTGTTGGGAATTAAGAAGGCTGAAATATTCCAGAGACTTAAGATGGCTTAGACAGAGGTACTGGGAAGTAGGTGCTGTAATTTTACTTGTACTGCTTGGAAAGCTGCAAACTATATATCGTGACATCGTTAATGCCCCACATCACTGCCCCTGTCCCCTCACTTTCTGAGTCCCATGTAGTGGAAATACATTAAATAGATATTCAACATGCAAGATGACCTTGTCTCCCTGCATACTGGACAATGCAGATGAGGTTTCTGGTGACCAGAGTAATATCACCTGCTTGTGCCAGGTCTTGTGAGGGGGTCCTTCATTTCTAGTTGTCTGGGAGGAACTATCGTCTGGCTGTCTGAAAGTCTTTTTAAAAAAATACTTTTCTCCCCTCAAAAAAAGATAGCCTTTTTTATATACCTTCTACTTGGTAAAGATTGAGACGATAAGGAAGAAAGGGACAAAGTACAATATAAGAAACAAAAATACTAATGCCAGGAAATGTTATTGTTCACTCAGCATGCTTATCATTTGGGTTAACATTAATTTGACCTCCCCAGAAAGTGTCAAGGTCCAAATTACAAAATATATTTTCTTATGAGTTATGAAAAAATAGGAGAATCCCATGAGTGTTACTGACCTGCAAGGAGGCAAGAAAGAAAGAGGGAGAGAAGAGCTGTAGTGGAGTGGTATGCTTAATTGAGGTGTAAACAATCTAAAGGCTTAGCACTGGATAAGAGAGGCTGCCAGTGACTGGTGTCTGTGAGCAATAAAGCCGGTGATCTATGGCCTCTGGTTTTCTTACTGTGTCCTTTTCCTGGACACTCCCCTTGTCACATCCTTAGTGTGGTTTCAATTTATTCTCATTAAAATCCAACCTCAAAAAGGGTCCTGAAATCATTTTGCACTAATATTTAACTAATACAAACAAGGCAAATGAATAAATGTTGGAGGGTGGGTAGAAAGATGGCTCAACACTTGCTGCTCTTGCAAAGCACCTGGGTCAGTTCCCAGAGCCTAAATGGCAACTTAAAACCATCTGTAACTCCAGTTCCAGATAGTCTGATGCCCTCTTCTGGCCTCAGCAGGCACTACACACATGTGATACACATACATACATGCAGGCAAACACCCATACACATGAAAGTAAGTAATTTTTTGTTAAATAAGGAAAGGTTTTAACTTCTCTAACACTTGGGGGAAAATAAGGAAGAATTATGTTTTTAAAGAGACTATAGATGGAAGACTGGAGCAGCCATGGCAACATTCTTAAAGCTTAAGATTTACTGCCCAAAATGAAAGACAGAAGGTTTTGTTGTCTTTGGAGTCTCCATATGAAGAAGTGAAAGGTGAAGAAATGAGCTGTCTTCCTCCCTGGGATTCTTCGTAAAATTACCCCGACCCTCCTTCTCCTCTCACCTGTCCCCTTCCCTTTACCACATAGTCCCATTCTGTTCTCATGTCTTTTCTTTTAAACTACATGTATGGGGGCAGGGAGTAGGAACATGTAAATGCAGGTACCCTCAGAGGCCAGAAGATCCCTGAGGCAGAGTGAGAGGTGGTAGTGAAGTGGGTGCTGGCAACTAACTCAGGTCCTCTGCAAAAGCAGTTCATACTGTCAAACACTAAGCCATTCCTCCATCCCTTTCTTGTTGGCTTTATTTTAAAATCCACATTCCACATATAAGAGGAGAAAATCAAGTGTTACCTGTCTTCCTGAAACTGGTTTACTTTGCTTAACATAATTGTCTCCAGTTCTACTCATTTTCCTGAAAATGGCATGATTTCATCCCTTTGTGGCTGAGGAAAGTTCCTTTGACAATACCTATTCCCATCTCACTAAAATTGCTATTTTTACACTTAGAAGAAATATTCCTGATGTCCACAACAAAACATCTCAAAGACTTCTTAAACGATATCAAACACTGAATAATTAGTGTTTTTGTTAAACTACTTTAATATCTTTTTTTTACTAACTCCATGAGCATCCAAGAACAAGCACTGACTATGCGATTATCCTAAATTACGATGCACTCAACTCTACTTCATTGCCGAAAGAACAAAAGCTGAGTATACACTCTGTGCTGTTGGTTTTGTCATCATTGAAGCAATCGAATATAAGCAGCTTCTTTGAATTTTGATAATTGGCTTTCAAAAATGTAAACAGTTTATGTTTTCACCAGCATCTTCTTAGCAGATAAAGGCATCACCTTTTCTAGAAAAGCATCACTTAATCATCAGCTCAAAGCAGCAGTTGGCTAAGGCTTTATGTTTTCACTGCTCGTGAGTTAAACTATGTTTCCAAGTTTGATAACAAGTAACTTTCTTCATTTTTCCACCTTCCATCTCTTTTTTTAAGTTCTCAGTACTTACAGTTGTGATGGTTTTATGCACTGAGTTTGCAGACACTAAGCCACAATAACTCTCTGAGGCAGAGGGTGGTGATGGCAAAATACCAAGAAAAAGAATAACGGGTTTTTGTTCTGCTATGTTTCACAGTGTCGGGGCATCACAGAGGTTGAAGCATATTAAACCTACATTCAGAAACACCCAGCTGTGATTCCCTGTGCCAGCCTCAGCATTGCAGAGTCCAAGAGAGCTGTGGGAAATTATGTCGGAGCTTTATTGCCTCCTTGCCCTGATTTTATTTTTGTTTGTTTGATGTTTTCCAGACAGGGTTTCTCTGTGTGGCCCTAGCTCTCCTGGAACTCGCTTTGTAGACCAGGCTGGTCTAGAAGTCATAGAGATCTGCATGACTCTGCCTCCTGAGTGCTGGGATTAAAGGTGTGCACCGTCACTGCCCTGAGTCTTAAGATATTTTCTCTGTATTGTTACTGCAATAATTTCAGAACAGGAACAAGTATCACCAAAGTCTTCAGTAACTGAATCCTAACCACACTCCCCAACACTTATCAAGTGGAGTGACATGACAGTGACTGAGTACCAGTCAGCTGGATCGCATCATGTAAATGAGAAACCAAAACGCTGAATCTAAATCTGCATCAGTTACACAATTCCTTCTTTCAAAGACCTTAAATTTGTAGATAACAAGTGCTAAGAAAAGTAGTCGTGAAATTGTTTCTAGACTGGAATGTGACATGCTTGCAGAATCCCAGCTTCTTCCAATGATGTATTTTCAAAAGTCATGACTGGAAGTGGATCCTGGCAGCACACTATGATACTGAATTTCCAAATCCTGTGTACCTCATTCTGATGAGAAAATTGTCAAATGAGGTAACAATGGAGCAAGAAGGTTGCACAGAAACAACAGCATCTGTGATGAAAAATGTAGACCGTGCCTAGGGAGACCTAAGTCACTGGGAAAGAGAAAAAGATGTGGTGGAAGAAAATTTTTATTGCATCAAGACAGCCAGAAGAGCTTTTGAAATAAGCCTTAATTGGTCTTTGCAGACAGCATGGTAGAGCACTCGGAACTTCAGAATCAAGCCATCCTCCTCTCTCACTAACCCACCAGAAATTCCCTCATTCTGTAGTAAAGACAATTTCTCTCCACCCACATGAACTTAGTTTTGGGTGCGATGTTTCCTGGGAACTAAGCAGCAGTTCTGCTCATGTCAGAGACAAACCAGCTACACCATAGATCTGAGAGCTCGCCAGTCTCAGACTCTTCTCCACTCTCATCTTGATCCGGCATGAGTCCGTCCAGAGACGCAAAAAATTAATCTTTTCATCACAGGGTGACAATCTTCAGTGAGAACACTGGGTCGGATTCCTCTTTTATCAATCCAGGAAAGCAAAACCCATGCACAAGGGGGAACGATGTCAAGAGATCCTTTCTGTGTTGCTGAAATTGACTGGTTATATGGTTACAGCGATAGAAGCACCAGCCCAATCAAAATAAAATGAAAAAAGCCCATTTTCAGAGAATATGAGCAATTCATGAACTAACACTTTTAATGAAATTCTCATTTTTCCATACAGAAATAGATTGCTTATTTGATGAAAATGCAAACTCCTAGATAGTAACTTTTGAATGGAGAATTGGTTTATAATTTCTTTCTTACAGCAGACTGTAGACATTCACTGCTACAGAAATAAATGTGATGAATTCCTGCCTTACCTGGACAAACCACACCAGAAAACACATGGCATGTCAAGACAGTAGGAGTAAAACATTCGAAAGTCTCAGGATTCTTGCTGGTTGGGATGGGGATGGGTACCCTAACAAACAGCAGATTTATCTGTCACTATGTTGCCCATGTTACCTGCCACCAAGTCCATCTTGGCATGACTCCATACTCATATGGTGCAGACAACCTTCACGGTATTTTTCATGGAAGCACATAAGCTAAATCCAATCTAACCTTCCATTCTAATGAGAAACAAGGAGGCAAGAAGAACCAGCTATGTTATTTCACAAAGGAACAACTAATCAAACCTAGAGAGCAACTACTTTCCACTTTCTTTTCTATCAGGTTCAGTGTGGTTGGATTTATATTGAGGTCTTTAATACATTTGAACTTGAGTTTTGTGCATGGCAATAGATGTGAATATATTTCACTAGACCACTTCCTAAATATAACTCCAGAAGCACATACACTGAGAGCAACAATAAATAAATGGGACCTCCTGAAACTGAGAAGCTTCTGTAAAGCAAAGGACACAGTCAATAAGACAAAAAGGCAGCCTACTGAATGGGAAACAATCTTCACCAACCCCACATCAGACAAAGGACTGATCTCCAAAATGTATAAAGAACTCAGGAAATTAGACGTTAAAATTCTAAATAACCCAATTAAAAAATGGGGTACTGAACTAAACAGAGAATTCGCAACAGAAGAATCTCAAATGGCCAAAAGATACTTAAGGAAATGTTCAACATCCTTAGCCATTAGGGAAATACAAATCAAAACAACTCTGAGATACCATCTTATACCTTTCAGAATAGCTAAGATCAAAAACTAATGATAGCTTATACTGGAGAGGATGTGGAGTAAGGGGGACACTCATCCATTGCTGGTGGGAATGCAAACTTGTACAACCACTTTGGAGATCAGTATGGCAGTTTCTCAGAAAATTGGGAATCAACTTACTTCAGGATCCAGCAATACCACTCTTGGGCATACACCCAAAAGATTCTCAATCATACTACAAAAGCATTTGTTCAACTATATTCATAGAAGCATTATTTGTAAAAGCCAGAACCTGGAAACAACATAGATGGCCCTCAACTGAAGAACAGTTAAAGAAAATGTGGCACATTTACACATAAGAGTACTATTCAGTGGTAAAAAAACAAAACAAAACAAACAAAAAAAAAACCCAAAACAGTGAATTCTTGCATTTTGCATGCAAATGAATGGAATTAGAAAACACTATCTGGGTGAGGTAACCCAGGCACAATAAAGATGAATATGGTATGTACTCACTCATAAGTGGATACTAGCTATAAACAAATAACATAGAGTCTATAATTCATGATCCTAGAGAAGCTAAGTAATAAGGTGAACCCAAAGAAAAACATATATAGACCGACCTAGAAACTGGAAACAGACAAGATCGCCTGACAAAATTGGGAGCATGGGGTAAGGGGAGAAGGAAGGGTAGAAGAGAAAAAGGAGGGGAGAAGGGGGGTTGAGGAGAACTTGAGGGAATGGGATACTTGAGATGGAGGAAGTAGAGATATGAGAGCAAGGAAAGAGAAATCTTGATTGAGAGAGCCATTATAGGGTTAGCAGAAACCTGGCTCTAGAGAAATTCCCAGGAATTCACAAGGATGACCCTGCCTAAGACCCTAAGCAACAGAGGAGAGGGGCCCTGATCTTGACTTGCCCTGTAGTCAAACTGATGATTATCTTAAATGTCACCATAGAACCTTCATCCAACAACAGATGGAAACAGGCAGAGACCCATATCAGAGCACTGGACTGAGCTCCCAAGGTCCAGTTGAAGAGTAGAAGGAGTGAGAATATAAGCAAAGAGGTCAAGACCATGAAGGGTTCATCCACTGAAACAGTTTACCTGAGCTAATGGGAGCTCTGCAACTCCAGCTGGATTGGGAAGGAACAAGCATAGGACCAAACTAGTCCCTCTGAATGTGGTTGACAGTTGCATGGCTGGGGCAGACTGAGGGGCCACTGGCAGTGGCAGTGGGATTTATCTCTACTGCATGTACTGGCTTTTTGGGATCCTATTCTCTTTAGATGCATACCTTGCTCAGCCTAGATATAGTAGGGAGGGCCTTGGACCTTGCACAAAGCAATGTGCCTTACCCTCTCTTAGGATTAGAAGGGGTGGGGTGGATGGGTGTGTCTAGAGAATGGAAGGAAGGGAGAGAGTGTGAATTTGGATTGGTATTTTTTTAAAATCTAATAAATTTAAAAACAAACAAACAAAAAAACCAGAGAGCGAGAACTGTGGTTTGGGTTTGGTCTGAGTGTGTCCCCTAAGGGTTTAGGTGTTGCTCGTGGGAAGCAGCATGGGGTCTTTAAGAAGCAGAGCCCGGGAGGTACAGAAGCTGCCAAAGGGCCTCCATTTGGAAGGAGCTGACGCAGTTCTCGGGGCCCCAGGCAAATGTGCACCATATGCATGCGTGGCGATGCCCACAGAGGCCAGAAGGGGATTTTAGATCCCCTGGAACTGAAGTTGTGGACAGTTGTGAGCTTTTATACAGGTGTTGGCAACCAAACCTGGGTCCTCTACAAGAGGCGCAAGCAAATGCTGAAAGATGACTAAGCTTGCAAAAGAACAAGGTTGGTCCTCTGGGCTCTCTCTAGCCTGGCCTGGCATTGTGTGCTCCTTACTTGCTGTCCTGTTTGATGCTGTTCTCTATAATGTGACATGGGGAACTCATAAGCTCGGCATCCTGCTTTTCGAACTTCCTGATCCAAGGCTGAGTAAATAAATCTCCCTGCTTTATAAGGCATTCCGCTTGAGTATTTCCTTGCAGTAAAGGAGAACGGATGGGTACAGTGAGATGTTCTGCAGACTAGCCGGCCCCGTCACTCCCATAAATGGTGAAGTGAGAAGGGACAAGGCACATTGAAGGGGAACAGAGGGCGGACTGGTACAGGACTTGAAGTGTGTAAGAGGGAGAGAGAAAACTATAACCACTTTGACCAAATGGGCTATACTGTCTTTAAATGGATCTCCATTTTTAATATGTAAATTGGGAAACTGAACAAATTTGACAACAGAGATGTTATTAAGAGATTTGAAGAAATACTATTGACTTTGGTAGATTAGAATGAAATTGTGACTGTCTAAAAAAAAATTACTCTTCTTTGTTAATGTATAGTAAAACCAATCACAATGGCTCGACCTGTAATCCTGGCTGAGCTACTGAGGCTGCTGCCAGTTTGAAACCAATGTGGACTACATAGTAAATCCTAGGTCATCCTGTGCTGTAGAATGAAACCCTGCCTCAAAAAGCCACACTCAAAGTTAATGGTAATGTATGCTGAAATGTGCAGTAATGACCTGTCATGTTTGTGATGTATTTTTAAATTTTTGAGCAAAATAAATAGAAAATATGGTGAGTGGTAACAATTGCTAAGGCTAGGTGGCAAGCCTGTGATATTCTACTAATCTCTTTTGGAACATTCCAAAAATTTTTAATAGAATCTCTTTTTTAGTTGGTCAACAAATCTACAGCAGATTTAAACAAATGAAAGAGTGAAACATGATATTATTTTGAAAATTCATATACTTCTTGAAGAATTCTGCCTGAATCTATAGAAGTCAGAACCAATTAAAACTCTGTGCTCACACATATGCTGTGTAAATTTCCCTGTGGAAATGGGTAAGTTCCTATTCACCCTAGATAAGGTAACAACAAAAGTCCAGTCAATGTAGCTTGGCAAAAACAGTGAGTGTGGTTGATATTACTTACAGGTGTGTTATAGAGTTTATGCACAGGACCATGAACAATTTGTGGGCAGCTATATCACTAAAGAAAAATATTTCTCCATCAGCTAATAACTATTTGAATAGGAGGGATAGAACTTTATGAGACCCTCCCCCTAGCGACAGTTAGTGGCCAATGAACTCTTAGAGAGCAATACCCCCTCCATGAGAGCAAGTCAGTGGCCCCAATCACATACAAGTCTCCTCCAGGTAGTAGCAATTCAAGAGGGCATTGGCCATGGTGTGTCCAAATGACAGTGAGGCAAAAACTTGATTTATTCCTCACATAATAATGCATCCTGTCTATAAATATACATACATCAAATAAATAAAAAACACTAATAATTATGTGTCCATTTGGATTCCCACTATTCTTTTGCAGTACACAAGCATAACAGGGGGGTGCCTTAAAGTCCTTTCAAGATCTGAGATTATAATAACAGCGAAAAGTGGAGCTGTAGTACACCTAAGTGGGGAGGAGGGCACCCAGACTCCACACTCCACCAGTGCGCTCCCCTCTGCTGGCTGCCAGGCTCACATTTCCTTCGGGTGAGCAGGTGTCATGGAGATGGCAAGAGGAAGTTTTGTCAGAACTGAAACATGTCTCAATCTCCCAAATGAGAACTTGACAATCATGATGGTTACAATTGTCAACATGACAGAATTTAGCCCTTACCTACTGTGTGCTGAGCAGTGGAATGACCTGTGTTAGGTGTAGGACTGGGAGTGGCAAAGATGTCCCTCTCAGGTGCTGGAGATAGCGTTAGGATAAGACAGTGTGAGCTTACCATTCCTGCCGACAGAGTTAAGACAAAACTCTTACTCCTATTGCATGACAATGATGAGCTAGAAAACCTGTCCCCAGATGGGGTGAGGTCCCTGGGTGGCATACTGGCTGGCCAACATTCAGCCTTAGTTTAAAGGTGGAGTGACCTTCTGAAGGAAGGAGAGATGAGAAACCAGAGCTGGGGGATAGGCTTAAGTCCTGTGAGGGAAGGGGTCTGGTGAGGCTGTAACCATCTGGGAAGCCTTTCTTTGTCTTTGGTGTCAATGTGTAAGAATTTAAATATAAGAATTAAATGTGTAGAAAGAAATAAAGGATGAGAGTTTAGACGATGCCAAACAGCTAGACCCCAAATATTTAGTTAATGCCAGAGAGGTGGCAGTGATGCAGACACATGACCCAGAAACACAATGACTACAGATCTAGGGAATGTAGATTACATGCTTCAAGCTAGGGTACTGTAGGGAAAGGGACGGAGGGTTTCCTTAAGGGCAGAATAGGGAAATAGGTTGATTTCTCAGATAAGCTGTGTCCACCACTGGTCATTTCAAAGACTAGCCCTCAGCAGGAGTTATAGTCAAGAATTTGAGTTACAGAGATGCTGTGGACCTCTGCACAGGGTCATTGCATTAGGTGGATAGGAGTCCTTAAAAGACCACAAGTGAAATAGCAACATATAAATTAAGTCATGGACTCCTCTAGGACCTCCAGGGAGTGAATATCAATATTTTTTTCAATCCTACTCTCTTTTGATAAACAGTAAGCAAAACACTCATATACTCCTGTTACTCAACATTTATTATTTTTTTCATAATCTTTTATTTTTTCCATTCAAAAAAAATTTACATTTCCTCCCTTTCTCCCAGTCCCCTCCCACTCCCCCAGCCCCTCCTCCCTCCCCCTGCTTCCTTAAAAGAGGGCATGGTACCCTGCCCTGTGGGAAGTCCAAGGCCCTTCCCCCTCCATCCTGGCCTAGGAAGGTGTGCATCCATATAGACTAGGTTCCCAAAAAGCCAATACATGCAGAAGAGATAGGTCCTAGTGTCATTGTTGATGGCTTCTCAGTCTGCCCCCATTGGCAGCCACATTCAGAGAGTCCAGTTTGATCATATGCTCGTTCAGTCCCAGTCCAGCTGGATTTGGTGAGCTCCCATTAGTTCAGTCACACTGTCTCAGTGGGTGGACCAGCCCCTCACAGTCCTAACTTCCTTGCTCATCTTCTCCCACCTTCTGCTCTTCGACTGAACTTTGGGAGCTCAGTCCATTGCTCTGATGTGAATGTGGGTCTCTGTCTCTGTCTCCATCCATCGGACGAAATTGCTATGGTGGTGATCAAGATACTCATCAATGTGACTATGGGACAAGGCTAGTTCCAGCACCCTCTCCTCTGCTGCCCAAGTACCTAGCTAGGGACATCCCCATGGACAGTCACTTTAGAAGAATGTCTTGTGCTGCCATTTCTCAACAGCCATCCACACAATGGTCAAGAACAAACAAGATTAGCATTGGAGGCCTCTAGGAAAGACCCCAAGGGCATGACTCAGCCCAAAGCAGAAGTCAAATACCTGTATAACTTAGATGTATCTATTTGCAAGGAGAGGGCCGCTTGTTCTTTCCTGGCCACCTGGCTAGCTTAACCCTGAAATAACCACACAGAAACTGTATTTATTAAATCACTGCTTGGCTCATTAGTTCTAGCTTCTTATTGGCTAACTCTTACATCTTAATTTAACCCATTTCTATTCATCTGTGTATAGCCATGTGGCAGTGGCTTACCGAGTAAAATTCCCAGTGTCTGTCTCTGGTGGATCCATGGCATCTCTCTGACTCTGCTTTCTTCCTCTGAGCATTCAGTTCCATCTTCCCCGCCTACCTAAGTTCTGCCCTATCAACAGGCCAGGGAAGTTTCTTTATTCATTAACCAATGAAGCTGCACATGGACAGAAGGACCTCCTACACCAGTATCTATTATATTCAGGCAGAGTTACTGTCTCTGCTTGCTCTAGTTGTGCCCTGACTGAGGGCACTGGGCCAGAAGACCTAACAAGACTGCATGAGGCCCTATTACTGGACAGCACCAGCTGGAGAAATGAATACCTTTTATAAAGCCCACAAAAGAGAGTTCTCTTTACCAAGCTAGAACCTATAGTGCCACTTCTGCAAGCTCAGTAGGTTGTCATTTCTAACTCACACAAAGCACCATATGGGCTACTAGCTCCAAATTAAGCAACTGGGATGGAGAGGATAAAATTTTTAATTTACTTGAAAGCCTTTTTGCAGACTGTCTAACACTATTCAAGTGAAAAGCAAGTCAGTCAAAGGTAGTTCTGAGACTTAGCGGGAAAGAGAAAAATTATATTGGCCACAAACATTCTCTGCCTAACCCACAGTGCAGAGAACATATGGGAGACTTTCAGATAGCTAACACACTCCTCTGTGGGAAACCATCTGAGAGAAGACTGGCCAAAAAAGTATGGATAGGAGTGAACTTGACAATTTCTAACAGTCCACTCTGACCCACAGGGTCTCCAGCCAGCAGGGCAGTGAGAATTAGACAGTAGTGCCCAGGCAAGTCTGGCCTGAACTAACTGTCGAATCCTTTGATCTTGCTGTGGTTTGACTTGCAGAAAACATCTGGCTGGGGGTTCTCAGACACACATGATACAGAGCCCAGAGAAGGTTTCTATAAAGCTCTGCAACACCGTGGTTAGAGGGATACGAGCACAGTGTTACAAACCCCACTGGGGACCTGTACAAAAACTACAAGGGTGCAGAATCATCTCCCTGGGAAGTGCCCTGCCCGTCAGGTGCCATGGAGGATAAACCCGGTGGGGCAGCCAGTCCTCCTTGTTTGGAAGCCTGGGAAAACATCAGGAAGTTGACTGGACACAATATGACCCCAACTGCTGGCCTCTGCCTGTTCGCTGGGTAAAAACGTTATCTCATCATTTCCTTACATGGCAAACGAGGAACACGAGGCCTTTGTTAAACGCGTGCCCTTGTCATGCTTTCCTGTTGGTCCTGCAACACTCAAAGAGCTAAATGGGCCGGTCCATGGGGAATTGGGAAGTCAGGTCCTAGAGAAATTTGCCCAAGTTTTCCTCTCTCTCTCTCTCTCTCTCTCTCTCTCTCTCTCTCTCTCTGTCTCTCTCTCCCTCTCTCTTTGCAGTGGGCTTGAGGGGAGGTTGATTTGTTGGTAGGCCAATCTGAAGTTTTATGTGGAGGAACTAACTGGCACTTCTCCCTCTCCTTTGCTATGTGACGTGTTCTCTGACTTTAAAGCCACACAAGTGTAGAAGTCTCCACTCTGGAGCAATCCTGGATTCAAGACCTGATAGTGCTGGATATTTGGGACAGTTTATTTGTGGGTCTAAGAAATGGTAACAGTTTTAAGCAGCAGAAAGCTCAGCTAAGAGAATGTCATGTGTTCTGTGCCAGAAACGTTCACTGTGGAATATGTTGTTCCCACTTGGTTCTCAAGCACAAGCTCCTATAGGCAAACCTGTCCTCACACGCATTTGTGAAGTCACAATGAGCCATCTGGATGAGCAGCTAGTGCCATGTTTAAAGTATAGAAGCTTAAAAACCCTCCAGCCACGAAGTCAACAGAAAGAAGTTGGGGAAGAGCCATGGAGGTTTTTGGAATGGCCTCAGTGGCTGTGCTACAGACAAGCTCATCTTTGGACAAGGAACCCAAGTGATTGTGGAACCAAGTAAGTTGTTTATTTGTCTGGATTTGGGGCTAAGGGGTCTTCCACCTAGGTGGAAGTACAAGGAAATGTGAAAGGAATACTATGGATAAGCCCGGCGGTCCAGCGCTGCCGAGGAAGGTGTCTAGAAGAGGTGAGCTATGGTGTGCTTCTCCAGAGGAGCTGGGGCACCTATAAAAAGGTAGAATTGGGGGATTTAAAATTATCTATGTGCTCAGAAGAACCTGAGAGAATTGTGCCTTCTCTGTGGAATCAAGTCACACTGTAGAAACCAAAGTGGGACAGCTTCAGCAGGGTCAGGACGAATCTGAGCCCAGGGGGTCCTCTAGCAGTGGCTCCAGATTTAAATAATGCTGACCTTCCATCGGTCAAACATCTGCTCCTGGGAGAGCATAGGATGAATCAGAGTCCTGAACGTGGAGCATGAAGCCAGAATAAGTGGCCATTCACTACAAATATGTGAGCACAGTCCTCTGTGGAAGGAAGGTGTGCAGACGCTCAGGTCTACTTGTTCAGACTGCAGACAGAAGCTGCTACTAGAGAGAAATAAGGAGGAAGCAGTGTGGTGCCCAGTGAGACCAGATCCAAGAATGAGAATTAAGTGAGTCTGTGGGACTTCCAGCCAAGAGACACTTAAAAGTCTGTGGGAACTCCCTATGCGCCTTCAGAACCCGTGTTTCTTGCTGTTCTAAAGCAGCCGCGCTAAAAGTGTTGAAAGGGTATGCTCTACACAAAAGGTGTCTTTTAGTATAATTTAAGTTGACATCTAAATTCAACAATTTCTTGTTATTAAAAAATACAGTGATTTCTACTTGGTAGAAGCTGTCAAATATTGCCCTAACCCAGGGGTCTACCAGTCAGCAAACTCCATTAAAGAAGCATAGCGACAAGCTAATCTTAGCCTAGTGACAAGCACCAGTAGCCACAGGCCATCAGCCCAGCTTCTGGGAAAGAAACAATTGCTCATCTTGTTTTCCAAGGTCAAGAAGGGTCTCTGGGGAGGCCAGATGGGGGCTGTGGTGGGGCAGGCTCCACTCCCTCAGAGAACTCTAGGAACAGGAGGGTCCTGTATGGGCAGTAAAGGAAGCAAAGATCTGGAGACAGGAAGGGAAACCAAGCCTGGGGGACATCTTCAGACCCCCCCAAGGCCACCTACTGTAGAGGCTCAGAGCCAGAAGAGACGGACCTGAGGCTGAACAGTGAAGCAGGGAAGCTCAAGTTCACCACTTTTGTTTCTGTTATAGTAAAAGTTCATAAAGTCGAGCAACTCAGACTATTTATTGCCTTTCAATTTATTTGACTTTGAAACTTCTCACTAAAACAGCAGTATGTCCCCACCCAGTGAAGTGGTGGCCAATTTCCCTAATCCCCCTTTGTTCACAGGGCTCTTTAATGAGTTAACTTGTTCTGATCTACTGGTTTCTGGTTCTGGTCCTCTCTCTGGTTGGGAACTAGGGCCACAAAAGCTTTGTTCAGATGAGCCTCTTTCACTCTCAGGGGAAAAAGAGTTGTTGTCATGGTGTAGAAAGAAGGGTTAGAAACAATGAAAAAGCACAAAAGAAGCCGTTAAATGTACTCTATCATCTACCTGTCTATTGAGAGATCGATCGATCTGTCATCTTGGTCTGTTTTCTTTTTCCTTGAAAACTTGCATTAAACCAGCAAGGTTGGCTGCAGGCTAGGTGATCCCCAGATCCCATCCTCATCTTGGTCTCTTTTCTTTTCTTTTCTTTTCTTTTCTTTTCTTTCTTTTTTCCTTGAGAATTTGCATTACACCCGCAAGGCTGGCCACAGACTAAGTGGTTCTCCAAGATCCCATCCTAGCCAGGGTCTCATTTACCTCTTCTGTTAGCTCTGAATCTGGAGACTCTGCACAAGGCCTCAGAGACCCATATTCACCCACAGAAGCACAGCCACTGGCTCCAGAACAGTAGAGAAGTAATGGAGTTCTCTGAGAGGCACTGTCCACTGGTAACACAGTCCATGGTTTGCAAATCCAGGCTCTATATTCAGTGATTTGACTACCAACGGTCAAGAGCTAGAGCCAAGCCAGAGAGCAACAGTCTTTCAAATGACCTCCAAAACACCAAGTCCATACCTCTTACATGGTGACATGAGAGCTTTTTGTATTCTAGAGGAAATAAAGTGGGAAAGGTACAGGGAAATAGTAAATCTGGCAGTCCTAAGTGACTGGTACTGTCAACTCAGTCTCTGCCTTTCAGAGGATAATAAAAACTTAAGGGTTTTTATTTATTTAATAGGTAAGGGTTCTCCATTGCCTATTGCTTCCAGCGATTTGCTTAGTATCCTTATTTCTAAGGAGAGGAAGGCCAGAGCAGCGAAAAGAAGGAGGGAAGCCAAGTTATGTTATAGCGATTGCAGTCCAATTGATGTTTGGCAAATTGCATCTGAGCAAAAAGTATTGTGTTTCGTTTTCTCTTTGAACCATTTCTACATGAAATTCAGAACTATCTTCTGTGTTAAGAGTCAAATCTTTGAGGCTACTCCTTTGGGCGGGGGAAAGGAGGTTGAAAAATAAACACTCTTTGTTGGGCCACTGACCACACGTCCCAGCAATATCCTACTTTCTTTTCTGGGCTCTGCCGGCAGTGGTGGAAATTAATGCGATATGTGAAGCTCGGGTGGGGAAAGTAAGAATTTTAAATTAAGTCTTCAGGTCTGAGACTTCGAATAATGGTCCTTAGCTGCCAGTCTCTTTTCCCTGGCTCTAGCTCTACCTCCTAAGTTTGGTGAGAGATCATGTGAACCGTGTAGTCTATACATTCCTGAGACGTCTATCTGGCTCCAGAATCAGAGAAATTATAAAACAAAGCTAAATGAGGACAGCAGCACAAGGACAGACCTCCCTGCCCTACACGCACTACAGCACTAGTGGGATCCTGTCAAACACAGCCACTTTGCTACTCAACTTTCAGGTCCCTGGCCCTTTTCTAGGCTCAGCAATTAGGAAGCAAACTCATTACTACCATGAAACTCCCTGAGTAATGGAAGAAAATAGAACTCAAATCAGGACACACGATCTGTGGCTCAAGAGAAAAGAGCCAAAGTATGAGAAAATGATTTTTCTAAGGCCTTCTCCCCTTGCTTTTAAGTCAGGGTAAGAAATCTAGTATTCTATCTCTGTATCCCGCTATTGTGCTTTTCTTGGAAAGCCTTCTCGAAAAACTGGGATCTCAGTTTGACTTCTTGAAACCAGCTGTCTGTCACCCTCTCTCCTCCTGCTTCAGCCCTGTCCCGGCACCTCTGAGATGGAGACATCCTGCCCACTTTCCTGTCCAAACGTTCAGCTACTATTAGCTCAAAGAAGGACATTCTGTGAACTCGGCTCTGAACTGTGGGCTCTACAGGCTGAGATGCGGGCTGTGAGGAATGGCACAGATGTTCAGGCTCAGGCCCAGGGCTAGGCCCAGACTGGTTATCTGTAAAGCGAGGTTAGAATGTGCTCCTGGAACACCAGACAGATGTTTTTTGGAGCTGGCACAAAGCTCTTTGTGGAGCCCCGTAAGTTGATCTTTTTCTTTATTTCTGTGGATAATTTGAGTCCTGAGACTAGAGCTACCACCCAGTTTATATTAGAAATTATCACTAGTAGATTGGCTTACATCTCAGAGCTAGAGTGGAGCAGATGGAAGGGGCCAGCACGAGGACACCGAGCTGCTGACATGCTTCTCAAACTGCTTTGATTTTTATTATACAGACACTAAAACTCTAGTCCTCATTTATTTCTTAAATCTTCAGGTCAACCTAGGAAACAGAGGAATCTTTGAAATTATACTACTAAGTGTGTCACTGGGGGGAAGGGAGGCAGTCACAGGCGCACTTGGGCTCAAACTCCCCAGGAAGTGGCTTCTTCCCTACACACACTTCGGCTAGGCTGACAAGTCGGTGCCTCCTGACAGAGCACAAATATCCCTTTGTGCTCTGGCTTTGGAGACAGGT
This sequence comes from Ondatra zibethicus, assembly GCA_004026605.1. Lineage (NCBI taxonomy): Eukaryota > Metazoa > Chordata > Mammalia > Rodentia > Cricetidae > Ondatra > Ondatra zibethicus. The sequence goes on from PVIU01016977.1 coordinate 35,312, forward strand.
GGTTAGCCGGGTGAGAATAACCAGGTAGGGCAAACCTTAGGGCTTAAGTGAAATCCCAGACTGGCAAAGAACCATGCAATTCTGAGTGACATGAATTATAGATGCCACAATTCCTAGAGAACCAATGGGATCATAAAGAGCCCTTTGAGAGGGCAGTCTCTTATCTTTCTGCTGTTTGCCCGCATGTAATTTTAGCACTGTATGAGTGTCTAAAGAGAATGGCTGAAAACAAAATGAGTTGTATTGTCCAAGTAAATACATTTGAAAGAAAGTGTTGAAATACAGTCATATTTGTGGAATAATAAGAGATTGTTCTCAAAGATAATCAATGAAATCTTTCCTTTAAATGTTATCTTCAAATATTTCTTTAAATCAAATACAAAGTAGACTAAGTTCCATACGACAACTACATGGAGTACATTCTACTTATTTAAAAAGAAAGGGTCAGTTCAAGCCAGATAGCTGTTTTCTTTGGTTACCATGCCAATCAGAGGCCAATGAATTGATTGAGTAAACTTTTCTTTCAATTGTTTTAAACATACGGATCTTAACTTAGGGAGAGAGTCTGAGAAAATGTTTTACTAAATCAATGCTCTGTGTTCAATTTGAAACCCCAACAAATACATTCAAGTCTCAGCATGTGTGTTCATGCATGTCTTCAGACATCTACCTTGCCAGCTATATTATAATATTCATGTTATTCAGAAATAATCTCCCTAACTCAAAGTGTTAATTGATGATAATCTCTTGATGCGTTTAGCTTTTAAAATCCCACACAAGCAGCTGGGCCCAGCAGCACACACCAGTAATATTAGCACTGAGCAAGCTGAGGCAGGAGGATTGAGTGTGAAGTTAGCCTTAACTACTTAGAGAGACCCTGTATCAAACAACAAAAAAAACACAAGCAAGCTTTCACTGTCCAACATATTCAAACTGAATCATACTCTTGAGTAACTGACAAGATGGGTTTAAGCTTGCTTTGGTTAGTTTGTTTTTTTTTTTTTTTAATTGAACAAATTTCTAACTCCTAACTCTCTTGAAAATCAACCACAATACATCTCAAGCCACAAACAGGATAATGAACAAGAAATGCCATGCTCCTGGAAGGAGGCAAGTAATGAAGACTTGTGGTTTCCAGCCGTTCGTGCTGGGGTTATCAGTTTTACTGTCGGCGACTCCAATGTGTAAGAAAACAAAACAGGAAATAAAAAAAAGCAATGGTTTTTCTCATGAGGGTTGAGAGTGAATATTCTAAGAAACTCTTTTTTAAAAAGAAAAAAGAAAGAGAGAGAAAAAAGAAAAGAAACCAAATCTTATCTAGAGCTAAAGCCAAAATAGTCAGAATCTTGGAAAGTTGTCTCCTTCCCTGAGTGCCAGATCCCCATCTTTCACTTGCGCTTCTTGGTAAAGAAAAAATAAAAAGAATTATGATGTAGACATGAGGAAGCCTTCTCGGGACAGCTTGTTCTCTTGGGCTCACCCAGATCCACCATGATCCAATTATACGGTGGAGATCAGCAGGCACCTTCCTATTAACAACCACCCCTCTCAACCAATCCAGACCAACTGATTTGATCAGAGCTTTACTACCATGGACCCCATTGCTAAATCTCTAACCCAGACTCTGGATAGAGACTAGAAAAATCAATTCTTTTCTACTTGCATATGCACTGCCAAGATTTTCTGTTTAGTAAAAGACCTGCTGTCTTGATCATAATCCATAAGAGATAAAGTACATTGTAATTCAACATAGTTTTCATTTAAAACCAACAACCCTAGCTCTTTATTAGTAAACTCTATGGGCTTATGGGCTCTGTTCACAAGAGAAATTACTGCTGAAAGTCAAAAGTGAATCTTAGGATTAGAAATCTGTTCACAGATCAGTGGCTGCTCCTTACTTGTGTGGTTATTTAGAGATAATGTAGAATCCAAGTCTCTGTGAACACAAAATTATCACAATTCAGAAGCTTCAATCAGGCAGTATGAGAATCATTACTGTCTTTCTCAATGCGTCAAGACTGCCAGTTTTAAGGAAAGAAAAAAGTGCACACCTAGAATAATGCTGGGTTATAGTCAAAGCAAGGCATGAAAGAAGAGGCAGGTAGAGGACCCGGTTCTGGGACCAGCGTTCATCCCACAACCCCTCTTAGAATAAAGTAAGAAATAGCTTTAGCTTGTTCTATGTACTCTCTGGGGATGATAGTTGTTATCTGCTGATGGTGTGTGCCTCCAGTCCTAGTACTCAGGAGATAGAAACAGAAGAGTCACGAGTTCAAGATCATCCCTGACTACATAGCAAGTTCAAAGCCAGTCTGGGATGCATGAGACCCTGTCTCCAAAGAAATGACTCCAAGGAGGTAGCAAACACCTTTAGTTTCACCACTTAGGAGGCTGAGTGAGGTAAAAGGATCAAGAGTTTGATCAGCCTGATATACATTTAAAGACTATATCAAACAAACATAAATAAACAAAATACTCAAATTGTATAGAAGGCAGGCCCTTGGAAAAGAATCAGTATCCACCCAAATGGAGAGAAATCCAGCCTTTCCTTTCAGTGCAATCTGTTCCAGTCTACAGAGCAGGGAAAACACCTTACAGTAACTCCAACTCCCACCCTCTGAGTTTGAGTTGATTATGCAGACCTTTCTAGAAGTCTGTGCTTTTAACTGACACAATGCAAAGTATGAGCACCTTCCATAATCTCCTCCAAGGGCTCCCATATTTAAAATTAACCAACTGACCCAGACAGATATTCAGCCTGACCTCAGTTGTCCAACTAACTAACAAATGATAGATAACTAAAATCCAGCTTACACAAAAACTTGGTTTTTAAAAAAAATGTTTGTATGTGCACAGGTAGACATGTGTGTGCAGGTGCACACACACATGAGCACAGGAAAGCCAAAGGACAGCACTGAGTATTATCCTCAGAAATACTACCTATCTCATTTGAGACAGAGTCTCTTATTGGCTTGGAGTTCACCAATTAGGCTAGACTAGCTCGTCAGCAAGCCCTGAAGATCCCATCTCTGCTCCCCAGTGCTGAGACTACAAGCGCTTGCCACCATGCAGGCATTTTTATGTGGGCTCTAGAAATCAAACTCAGTCCCTCAAGCTTGCAGAGCAAGCACTTCACCAAATGAGCTATCCAGCCTTCTTTGGGTTGGGGTTTGGGTTAGTTTGATACAGATTATCATATAGCTGAAACTGCGCTGCTACTCAAGGGTAACCTAGAACTCCTGGTCCTCCTGTTTCTACCTTTCTGCTGAAATTAGTGGTATATAGAACTATGGTGGGTTTATGCAGCACCAGGGATCATACCTGGGGCCTCGTACTAGACCCTCAGTTCCAGAAATGTCTTTATAGTTGCTACACCCCATCTCCCTTCCAATCCTATCTCCTTTCAGCTCCTTATTAGAAGCCAAACTAACTGTCCCTTCTTTCCTCTCACCTTGTCCATACGTCTACGAAAGGCTATCAGGGATACCACTAACAAGGTATAGAGTGTTCTAGATTCTAGCCAACACCAGTTTAATTCTCGTAAGGCTGTAAATTATCATCTCAGTTGGTTATATTTTCAGAAACTCAGCCTCCTACCAAACCATCCGTTTTCATCATGAAAAATGGAACAAATGTTGCCTGTCTGGTGAAGGACTTCTATCCCAAGGACGTGAATATAAGTCTCAAGTCATCCAAGAAGATAGCAGAATTTGACCCTGCTATAGTCATCTCCCCCAGCGGGAAGTACAGTGCTGTCAAGCTTGGTCAGTATGGAGATTCGAATTCAGTGACATGTTCGGTTCAGCACAACAGTGGAACTGTGCACTCGACAGACTTTGAACCACATGCACATTCTCCCGGTGAGTATCTAGCTTGAAGGAGCTAAGACGAGAAAACTGGAGGAAAAGAGAAGTGGGTAATGTGAGCCCAGCATAGATTACCTCAGATTTAGCATTATGCTGTTTAAAAAAAAAAGAAGAAGAAGAAGAAGACCTCATCTCTGGCTAAGAAGTAATTGCTCTGCATCTCTCCTCTTATTTAATCACCATCCCTCATCTTCACCAACCACAGTCTTTTTCATATAAATGTCTGGCACCAAAGTTATTGTTTTAATCCCAAAATCCCACAAGGGTGATTGTCTCATCATGGGATTGAAAATCTTTGCTCTGCCTAAAGATTAGAGAGCATCTTGATGTTGTCCTGATGATGCCAAAGGTCCCAAATTAGAAGAATCCTGTCTGTATAAACAGCTATATGACCTACATGTCTTCTGTTTCCCAACCCAGAGTATCCTCCTTTTGCTTCTTGTTTGCAAACTTAATCCTGACCACTGTTGTTTTTTCTAGATAATACAAAGCCACCAGAAGAGGAAAGTGTCACACAAACTTCAGAGACTTGCCATGGCTCAAAAGGTTAGTCCAAATCAAACGGTTAAAAAAAATTCTGTCATCGTCACTTGAGACCTCAAAGCACCAAACTTCAAAAGAAAACAAAAACAAAAAAACCATATTGAGTCCACTGGTTCCCTGTCTCCATCCCAGCAGAGCTGGCCAGGCTGTGATCCAGTGCTTCCCACCTGTCTGGGTGGGCACAGGAGCCTGAGGGCTCTGAGTGCTGTCTGGCACCACGCTGGGTGTACAGGCCAGGAAGAGCCATGGCCATTTGGAGCAGACTGGTGACAGTTGTTGGCACTGTAGAGAGAAATCTGGTCCCTCCTGAAGCTGCTATTTTACTTTTATTCCATCATAGTTCACAGCAAGAAAGTAAATATGAATTCCCTCATAGTGATGGGGCTACGGATGCTGTTTGTCAAGCGTGTCGCCATCAACTTTCTCTTTACTGCCAAGTTACTCTTCTTTTAAGGTAAGAATTACTCACTTCATATTCCCAAATCCACTCTAATTATGCTATAAATTGGGAAGGATGTTTGGAAATGGTAACAAACAAAGAAAGTGTGGTGGTATCGTCCCATAATTTTAGCACTTTAAGAAGCTAAGGCAATAGGATTGATGTGAGTTCAAGACCAGCTTTGATATAAAGCATCAAGCTGGTGAGGGCTATGTAACAAGACCTTGTTTCAAAAGAAAGGACGGAGGGAGGGAGGAACAGAGAGGGGGATTGAAGAAGGAAAAAAGGGAGGGAGGGAGGGAGGGGGGGAGGGAGGGAGGGAGGGAAAGAGAGAGAGTGTGTGTGTGCTAGGTTTGCCTGTGAGGCTCCTCTTTCCTGGGGCTGGAGAGATGGATCAGTGGCTAAGAACACTGACTGCTCTTCCAGACAACAAGAGTTCAGTTCCCAGCAACCACATAACAACACACAACCATGTGTACCTCAAGTTCCAGGTATCTGATACCCTCTTCTAGCTGCCAAAAGTACTACACACGCATGGTCCACAGACACAAGTGAAACACCCATGCACATAAATAAAATAAAATACTCCTCCCCTTATTCTTCCCACTGTTTCCAAATGTTTATCAATTTCTGATCAAGGAATGACCCAAAATTTTGAGGACTGGATTGATCTCTAAGTACAGTCAATAATTCCCAAGTGGGTATCTAGCCCCACCTGCTACTTCACTTGCAGTCCGGAGGCCACAGGCAGCACAGCAGTGTAAAGAATGTTACCCTAGGCATCAGAGAACTGAGTTTTAGTCCTGCCCTTGTGACTAGGTCCCTGATTCCGTGGCCAGTTTGCTTACCCTCTCTGGGCCTTGGTTTAAGAATGGTTACAAGAAAGCCAATGGGTTTGATTACTATACTGACCAGCAGAACCTCTGCCATGTTCCACAATTGATTAATGATGTCTGTAGTGGTGCAGCATAGTGGGTACCCACCATCCCAAAATGACATCTCCCCTGCAACTCCTTCCAGACCTCTATGATTCTGTAATGACTTTCCTTGACTTGCAGGCTGGCTGGCATGAGGAGACTATGATTCCTGAAAGAAACCAAAAGCTTACAAAGATGCTTCACCACTTTACAAAGATCCATCACCACTGCATCTAAACAGCTGCTAGGAAAACCAGCTTTTCTGTGACAGCAGCAAGCCTAGCTAACCCTCCAGTCTAGTAGAAAAGCTAAAGCCCTGGGGAGTCGGGTTTGTAGGCCTGGCTTTACACACTGCTTTATAAAAGCATGGAAAGCTATGAAAATATAGACTTACTTTCTTTTACCCCTATAACTGTTATACTTTGAAAATGGTGTTCCATCCTTCTTTATTGACCCAGAACTACAAAGCGGGAGCAGTAAATCACCAGCTTAATTACCCAGGAGGAAAGTGGTCTAGGGAGAGAGAATGTGTGTCTTGTTAGCTAAACATGGAAAGCTGCACTCAACCCACTCCTAGCCAGGGCCCCTCCTCCCTCCCCTGAGGCAAGTATGGCCCACTCTCTGTCTTTGCTCTCAGGCCCTGCAGGAGAGTTTTCCCAGCAGCACTAGGGCGCCAACAACTGTAGCACTTTCTGTTTCTCCTAATACTTTATGCTCATTTTTGGCTCCTGAAGGCTCTCCAAGCAGGCAATAAAGCTTCTACAATCACATCTAATCATTCTCCACTCTATTACCAAAGATGAGAGTGAAATACAGAGAGGAAGGATACCTCTTTCTGTGAACTGACTTCACGTGCCCAAACTGGCTGAGTCCCAGGCGCAGTACTGAGGGTAGAGAATTGAGACCTGGGCCGGCCTGCCAACCACTCTCTGGGCAACAGTTTTGGAAGCAGGGACAAGAATGTGACCTCTCTCTTTTTCCCTGTGAAGGCAGCACCTTTATTGTCTTTTTCTGGCCAGTCTGTGCCCTGGGCTTTTTTTTGTTTGGTTGGTTGGTCGGTTTTGGTTTTTCGAGACAGGGTTTCTCTGTGGTTTTGGAGCCTGTCCTGGAACTAGCTCTTCTAAACCAGGCTGGCCTCGAACTCACAGAGATCTGCCTGCCTCTGCCTCCCGAGTGCTGGGATTAAAGGCGTGCACCACCACCTCCCGGCCAGAACTTGCATTCTTAACTGCTGAGCAATCTTTCCAGCTCAATCCTGTATCTCTTGAGCAAAAAGAAAAAAGACCAATGAGTACACGGACTCATTATGAAGGGCTTTCTAATTATCGGAGCTGGCCAAAGGTGGAATGGGCCTCAGTGAATGCTGGTAAATGTACGGTTACATGAGGTAATAAAGCACCTGTTACTCAACCACTTTGAAAAAAGGTAATAGAGTCTGGCATGGACAGTGGTGGCGGCTATTAGTCTGCTGGAAGCCAGAGTGGGCATGTCAGTCACACCACAGCTTGCTGACCCCCAGGTTTGAGGGGCCTGTCTGGGGGACTAGACCCTGGTTTCCTGCTCTGTTAGCACAGCAGCACCTTCAGTGTGGCGTTCATCTCTGTTCAGCCCAGCCCGGCAAGGCCGCAGCTTTTTGGTAGCACTAAGGTAGGAGCGCTGTGGCTTCCTCAGCTTCTACAAGAAGTATAAAGCAAGGACCGTGGTGACATGAGCTATTACCCCTGGCAATTCCCCTGCCACCATTGGCCACAGACTCCAAACCAAAGGAGGTAACGATGCTGGGAGGCCCTGGGTTCAGGAAAATCTAGGAGGATAAGTCAGATCTACCCAGGGAACAGCAATGACTGCATTCCACACTTCACCTGGTACGTATGAAGACTGCCTAGTCCCAAAACACTCACTTCTGCTTCCTGGCTGTGACATCAGAATGCTATTCTGAAGCTGTTAGAAAAGATCGCATCCTCATTTTTCAAATGGGACAAAACATTGGCCCTGCTCGCCCCACCCCCAGGAGAAAAAGGTTTGCACTTTGTCAAAAGTCATTCAGTGAGGCAGATATATTGCTAGGAATGGAACCAAGGTCTCAAGACTGTCAGCCCAAAGTTACTGTCCCAGGAGCTCACTGCATCACCAAAATGAGGACGATGTGTCAATCTAAATGTCACTACACTGCGCTTCAGGACTGCCTCTTGTCAGCA
>PVIU01016978.1:0-43294 GCA_004026605.1 Ondatra zibethicus
TTGTATGTGCATACCACAGTTGTTTATCTGCTGAATAACATTCTGTTGTATGTGCATACCACAGTTGTTTATCTGCTGAATAACATTCTGTTGTATGTGCATACCACAGTTGTTTATCTGCTGAATAACATTCTGTTGTATGTGCATACCACAGTTGTTTATCTGCTCATCCGGTGGACACTTGCTTTGCTCTGCCTCTTGGCTGTGGCACATACCGCTATTGTAAATGTGCTGTGGTGAGCAGATAGCTCAAGTCCCTGCTTCCTGTTTTGTGACAGGGCTCAGGTAGCCTAGGCTGGCCTCAAACTGCCTGGTAGCTGAAGATAACAGTGAATTTCCAATCCTCCTGCCTCTGCCTCCCACTTTTTGGGATTGCAGATATGTGCAATCTGTTCTCAGTTGTCTTAGGCATGAATTCAGAACTGGCATTGCTAGGTCATATGTAGGTCTCAGGAGCTGCCTGCTTTCTAGAGCAGCCGCTCTAGTGTGTATTCTTTCTAGTGTGTATTCTTTCTAGTGTGTATTCTTTCTAGTGTGTATTCTTTCTAGAGCAGCCGCTCTAGTGTGTATTCTTTCTAGTGTGTATTCTTTCTAGAGCAGCCGCTCTAGTGTGTATTCTTGCCCGTAGCACACAGGGTTCCAGCTTTCCCACTCCCTCCTCCCCAAAGCCATGCTGCTAGATGTGCTGTTTCCGAGGAGAAAGCTTCCGCGTCTCATCGTGTCTTCAGTCTGCACTTTCCTAATAACTAATAATGTAGCCTCGGCTAGCCTGGAATTCACTATGTAGACCAGGCTAGCCTCAAACTCGGGGATCTGCCTGCTTCTGCAGCCTGAATGCTAGGAATGCTCATGTCCTGCTTGAGCATCTTTTCGTGTGCTTGGTTGACTTGCTGCTGCTGCAGCCCCCTCCTCCCCTCTTCTTCTCCAGCCTCCTCTTCTTCCTCCTCCCTTTCTCCTGCCCCTTTACTCCTTCTTCCTCTCCTCCCTTCCTCCAACATTGTCCTTTTGTCTTCTCTCTTTCCTCTTTCTGATAACAACAGCTATTATTATTGTTGTTTTTATAGACAAGGTCTCACTTTGTAGCCCAGGCTGGCCTTGATCTAGAGTGCTCCTCAGCTTCTCTAGTGCTAGAATTTCAGGCTGGGGAGATGGGGACATCTTGAAAATATGGAGTCTTTATTCTTGAGTGTGGCTCCTGTTCCAAATACTGCAGAAACACAGATTTTAATTGAGTTGCTTATAATCACCTACTTACACACAGTCCTCATCCTTATATCTTTTCCCTTATTATATTTTAATTAACAAATAAAAATGTATATGCATAATATACCACCTTTTTCTTTTTCCTCTGCTGGGGATTAAATTTAGGATGTAGACATGCTGGTTAGGCATTCTTCTACTGAGTTCCATCTCCCAGTGGTTACAACATGTTTTGGTACGTGGGGAATGACTACATCAAGCTAATTAGCGTCCATACGGCCTCATACACTTATTACTTTGTGCAAGACTCTACTCTCAGAACTGTTCAGTTATATAGTGTGTTTTTAGTAGTTACAGTCAATGTGAGGTCCAGTAAATCCTTTAAACTGTTCCTCCTCCTGTCCGTTCATGATTATGTTTTGTTTTAGGACTTGTATCTATATAGCCCAGGCTAGCCTCCAACCCACTATGTTGCTTCAGGCTTGATTTGAACTCTGTTCTCTTGACTCAGTCTCCTGGGTGCTGAATTACAGGTTGTACCTCCACACGAAGCACAACCTGTGATTTTGCTTTTTTCTTACTATAACACTGGATAGTCAACAGAGTACTGTTTTAATATGGCTAAAGGCCAATTCTTTATCCCAGGGGCCAATCTGAAAGCACATTTTTTACTCCAGCGGCCACTCACAGGGGATACAGATTGTCATCTGACTCAACCAAAGCATGACATTCAAGACCCCTTCTGATAGTCCTTAGCATGGGGTGGGCTATCAGTCAAAGCTGTCTACTAGTGAGACTGGCACATGCACACTGCAGGCTTGTGAGGAGGAAGTGGCAAATCCTTTGAGACCAGGGTTGCCCTTTTGGTTAGAGGAGGAGTAATTCTTTCACTGTGTCTTCCTTTCTGAGCCACAGCCTGGGCACCTATTGGCTGTGTGTCCTGCTTATTAGGAACCACAGGGCAAGGGACTAAAGGTTTTCATTTATCTACACTGGGCTTTTGGAGTGTCGCTGTAGCTTTTTGTAGCCTCCACATAACATGCCTATCCTTTCAAATTGTATCACCCAAACCAGCTAAGAACTGCATCACCAGAGACTTCTACATTGTAACAAAATTGTGTCATTATGTTTATAAACTGAAGGTTCCTAAATTTGGACTGAGTTTGAGAACAGTCTGGTTGCCAAGTGAGAAAACCCTTGTTGCATGGTGGCAGAGGCTTTCAGGGAGGAAGACAAAAGGGCGCCTTTACTGAGGTTCACTGTCAGTACATGCGGCCGTAACGAAGCCAGAGTTTGCATAGGAAGTGGGTGAGAACCAAGACTTTGCCCTTAGTTCAGTCTCAGTGGGCTTCTTTACTGTTTCCATCCCTAATTCTGTGAGGTTCTAAGAAAAAGGAAAGTAAGCGGGGCAGTGGTGGCACACACTAAATCCCACCACTTGGGAGGTAGAGGCAGGTGGATCTCGGTGAGTTTGAGGCCAGCTTGGTCTACAAAGCAAGTTTTAGGACAGCCAACTGTCTTAAAAAAACAAAAAACAAAACAAAAAAAAAAGGAAAAGAAAGGATAGTAAGGCAAGAAAACAGACTGACAAAACCCTCCTAGTACCCACAGAAGCATAAGAAAACAGACTGACAAAACCCTCCTAGTACCCACAGAAGCATATTTTGAGCTCACACTGTGTGCCAGATACTGGATTAAATTCTTTACATATAGTATTAATTTTTACACAATCCCCTTGGGGTTGAGTCACTAGACAAAGATAATAGAGAGGGGTACCATAAATAAGTTATGGTCACTGCCAAAGTGTGTATATGTATGTATATATACATATATATAATTTATTATTATTAAAATATACATATGCATGTATATGTAATTTATTCTCTAAAAGGAAAATATATTTTTAGATATTCATAGAAAAAAATTTAAAAATATTTTTCCTGATTTTAAATGTGATAGTTGCTGTTTATAGAAGCAGATAATACCTTTCTTTATATTTTGATTTTTTTCCAATAGCTTTGCTGTGATAAGCATTCTTTTTTTTTTTTTTTTTGAGACAGGGTTTCTCTGTAGCTTTGGTGATAAGCATTCTTAACAAATAATTATCATAGTGCATGAATATTTTATATCTTCCCTTCTTTCTGTTGTGAACAATGCTCCCTGTGTTTAAACAGTCTTCTAAAGTATTATCTAGTTTCTCACGGGGTTTATCACATACATGCACTGCAGTTTACTTAACTGCTCCCGTTGTTGGGCATTTAGTGTCTTTTGCTGTTAGTTCAGCTGCTACATGCTTGTGCATGTTGGTGTATGCACACACAGGTCATTTACAAGACAAAGTAGTTCTCAGGAGAAACCAAGCCTGAATGATTTAAAATTTTAAGCCAAATTAACTTAAATTAAAAAAATCCTGGGCTGGAGAGTTGGCTCAGTGGTTAAGGGCACTTCTTATTGTTATGAAAGACCTGTGTTTGATTCCCAGCACCCAAATGGAGGCTCACCACCTCCTTAGGCACCAAACACACATACAGTGCACAGACACAGACACATAAAATAGTAAAAATAAATCTTAAAAAATAAGTTGAAAAATAAACCCAGCCATTTTTTAAAAAATCCTTTAAAAAAGCATTAGCTGTATTGTTAGAGACCAGCTAGACTAACTATGTCAGTCAGAAAAAGAACCACATTTGAATAGCTTATATACACATACAAAGTATAATGTGTAATTATTATATTAAAACAGAATGTGCGTATATTTAAGGCACTAATTTTTCCTAAGTCTAGAAGAACTGTGTGCTATCTGGTGGTGCACAGCAGGAAGCTGAGCACTTGGGAGGTGGAGGCCAAAGGGTTAGAAGTCAATAGTCAACTGAGTTACACGAGACCCTGACAAACAAACAGAAAAGCAAGCATTGCATGAAAAAACATAAAGCTGAGTGCTGTGTAACCAAGAGCTACGCGAGTGTCTTCGCACTGAGGTCTGCTGCAGGCTGTGGCTTCTCTCCAGAGAGCCATGCATGCACATGCCTGCCTCATCCCCTTCTCTGAAATCATACTTAGAAGACAGTTTTGAGGCCAGGTGGTGGTGGTGCACACCTTTAATCCTAGCACTCAGGAGGCAGAGGCAGGCAGGTCTCTGTGAGTTTGAGGACAGCCTGGTCTACAGAGCGAGTTCCAAGACAGCCAGGGCAACACAGAGAAACCCTGTCTCCGAAAAACAAAACAAACAAACAAACAAACAAACAAAAAGTTTTGAGATAGGGTCTCACTATGTAGCGTTTATTAGCCTGGAACTTGCTATGTAGACTAGACTGGCTTTGAACTCACAGAGAGTCACCTGCCTCTGCCTCCCAAATCCTGGGATTAAAGGTGTTTGCCATCACACCTGACTTTAAAAAATATTATTATTTTAAAAATTATGCATATGTGCATGTCTTTGTGTGGTATGTGCATATGGGCAGGGTACCTTTAGAGGCCAAAAGAGGGTATTGAATCTGCTGGAGCTGGAGTCATAGATGCTTGTGAGCTGCCTGATGTAGGTGCTGGGAATTGAACTTGGAAGAACAGGAAATGCTCTTAACCTGCTGAGCCATCTCTCCAGTCCCCAATACCACCTTTTTAAAAAGACAGGATCTGCCTGGCCTGAAACTCCTGTTTCTCCCATCTCAACCTCCCAAATGCAGCCCCCTGGGAAAATATCCTTTTAGACAGGTAAAACATTAAAAGTCTCAGTCTTGTTTTTGTCTATGTATTTATCCTGTGTCAAGAACTCTTGGCCTAAAAAGATTTACCTTGTAAGTTGTATTAAATAGAAAAATATCACCATAAGTGGTGGTGTACCCCTAAGATCTCAGCATCAGGAGGCTCAATCAGGAATGTCACAAGTTCATGGTCATCCTGGCCTCCATGAAAAACACCTCCCACTCCTTCAAAAGAAAACGATTCTCTTGATTTTTTAACCTGGTTTTCTGGTTTGTAAAGTATGTCTAAAAGAAAATGGCAGAAGACCTTGTAGTGACTTGGTACTGTGTCCAGAAGACAGAACAGGAGTCCTTCTCCATCATCCCCTTAGCCTCTTAGGCAGCGTTTGAAAACCCTTTCATTAGAAAACCCATTCCTCCCTGCGTGTTTACACGTCAGCCTTGGGAACTTGTGTCTCTGCATGTCAGAGTAGTAGCATAAATGGCGTGAATGTAGCACCCTCGTTTTCCAGGAGGAAGCTGACCTCTCAGTTCTCCAGCCTTTCTCCTCCTCGGGGTCCTGAGACTGGGAAGAGGACCTCGGTTTGGTCTCTATGTTGTAATAATTTCCACGAACAAAATCAACTTGGGGAGGAAAGGGTTTATTTGGCTAGCATAATTCCGGCTCACAGTTTATTGAGGGAAGCCAAGAGAGGAGCTCCAGTCTGGGACCCGGAGGCCTGAGCTGAAGCAGAGGCCCTGGAGGGTGCTGCCTACTGGGCTGCTCCTCAGCTTTCTCACTTTTCCTTTCTGACACCATCAGGACCCCGCCCAGGGATGGCACCACTGACAGGTACATCGCCTAACCACTCTGGGGTACGTAGACCTGAAGCAAGGGTACCTGCAAGCTCAGGCTGGCAGAACGCTACACCGTAGGCATTGGGGCTCTTCTTCTTCTTCCTACTGTGTGCACAGACTGGTCTGTGAGGGTTTTCTCTTCCGCTCCCTCCCTCTTCTGAGAGAGTTAAGTTAACTGCTTTCTTCCTTCATTCCAAGGAAATACACGTGGCAAACATTTCTTTCTTTTCTTTCTTTCTTTCTTTCTTTTTTTTTTTTTTTTTTTTTTGAGACAAAATCTCACTGTGTAGCCCTGGGTGTCCTGAATTATTTCCACTATATAGATCAGGCGGGCCTCAGACTCAGAGATCTTCCTGCGTCCTCCAGAGTGCTTTGATTAAAAGCTTGTGCCACCACCATGCCTGGCATAGTGTCTGTTCTTTGCTAGTTTCTTTGGTGGTACTAGGAATTGAACCTACAGCCTCTGCCATAGAGCTATGGCCTCATTTGGCAAATGTTTCTTGAATACCTACTGTGTGGCAGGCTCAATATAGACTCTAGGAAACATGGAAATGAGTAAGGCAGCCCCTACCCCCCCCCCGCAACAGTTGCGGTCCCATTAGTTCTGGTCCCAAATCTCCAGCTCTGCTTCTCCTCATGAAGGAGGGCTTCTCTGCTTCCACCCACAAATGGCCTTGGAATCTCAGCCAGCATCTGTGGAGACCACCCAGCAGTTCTTTGTAGCATCTTAAAATCCCCTCTGTATCTCCGGGTCGGCTTCTGACTCCTCACATCCCCTGACCAGCTCTCACTTTTAGACTTTATGCTTTTGCAGTTTTGTCTATGGCTTGCTCTCAACTGCTGTTTGTTTGGGTGCTGCTTAGGCTGAGCTGTTCTGCGGGGAGGAGTGTGGGCTGACATGTCACACAGATCTAGATGACATCATTATCTGAGTCTGTGCTGTGGGCATTTTCTCTGCCTCTGTAAGTCCGTTTGTGGGGTATGAGTCTATTAATTGTTGTGTAAGGTAAACTGAAACCATAGGAAGCAGGAGGCATTGACCGAGGCATTTGGAACTGGTATGTGTTAAAAGAACTAGCGTGTAAAGATAACAGATTACTTCCAAAGCCACTAGCTAAATTCTGTTTATGTGCATTCACTCATCGTAGTTGGCGGCTTTTGTTGCAGAGTCATCTGCTCAAAACCTAAAAGTGAGAAAGAATTTTGTTCCCAGGGTCATAAAGCTTAGTGGCCAGCCCTGCTCTCGAGCACTAGGTGCTCTCTGCCAGCCCCAAAACAACACTGCTTCGTCCAAGTGCTGTTGGAGAGGATGAGGTAGGCAGTGACCTTGAGTCTCTGCATGAGATTTAGAGGACCACTTTGCAAGTCACTTTAGTATGAATTATTCCCAGGAAAGACTTCCACTGGTTGCTAATACTATTTGCTTTATGTTGCGTCTTAATTTCTTTTGCAGAAAGTGACCTTGTTTCTAGGTTCTGTGTGGGTATCTGTCCCTTGCAAACCAAATAAATGCACTTTGTGGCTGGGATTTCTCTCTCTCTTTCGCTCGATGTTCGCCTTTGATTTTTATTTTCAGCAGTGCATTCTTCTTTTCTGCTGAAGGGAATAGCGAGAAGCACAGAAAGTTAGTGACTTACTTAATGCTTGTGGAATGTGCATCTGCCCCAAAATAGGAACTGTGACCAAGGATATGGTTGTCATATTTTAATACAAATTTGAATTGTGCCTTTTTTCTCTTTCTTTTTATCTATCCATATGTGTTGAATAAGAGAGAAAAGTAGACAGCTCATGAATCTCTAGTAGTCTGGAATTAAGCCTTTGTTTGAAATTATAGAAGGAGCAAGGAAGCATCGGCCCCAGCATGAATTAGGAACATCTGTATCTATGGGAACCGGGGCAGTGCCGTCTGCATTCTGCCCTTCCATTCGATCCTGTTTGCTCCTGCAGTGAGGGATCAGCAATGTACAGATGCTCGAGGGGCTTGGGATGTAGCTCATTGGCATAGTGCTTGTCTTACATCCATGAAGTCCTAGGTTTGATCCCCAGCACTGCATAAGTAAAGTGTGATGGTACATACCTTTAATCCAAGCGTTCAGGAGATAGAAACAGGAGGATCATAAGTTCAAGATCATCCACAGCTGCAATTCAAGTTTGAGGCCAGTCTGGGACACATGAGATGCTATTTTTAACACAATATTCCATAGTGTTTTAAGAAGGCAGTTGTCAGGGCTAGAGAGATGGCTCAGTGGTTAAGAGCACTGCCTGCTTTTCCAAAGGTCCTGAGTTAAATTCCCAGCAACCACATGGTAATTCACAACCATCTATAATGAGATCTGGTGCCCTCTTCGGGCCTGCAGGCATGAATGCAGACAGACCACTGTATACTTAATAAATAAATAAATTTTTTAAGAAAAGGCAGTTGCCACAATAGCACCCACCTGTAGTCGCAGCTTTTCAGAAGACTAAGGCAGGAGGCTCTTTGCCTCTGTTTGTTCACCTTTAAACTGGGGATAATCAATAATGCCAGTGTCATTGAAATTCTTGTTTGATTGGAAGGTATAAATGAGTTCTTATGTAGAACACCCTGGAACAGTGCTTGGCAGAAGGTGGGCCAGGTGGGTGTTTCCGCAGCGTTGTTTCTGCCTCCCCTGCTGCTGCCCCTGCAGCTCAGAGTCCTCCACCAGTCTAGACCGCGTCTCTGCTAACGGTACCTACCTTTGAGGACTGTGGTGGGTAAAGTAGGCAGTCTCCATGGCAGCATGGGCGACTGAGAGTTTGCAGGAAACACTTAATATTGATGGTGCTGTTGGGACCACAGCAGCTCCTGGCACACAAGCTGTTCACAACAGGGCTTCATTCTCCACTGTGAGTTGTGTCCCTGGTAAGTCGTTTGTTCTTAGTAATGAAGCACCTTCATTTCTCTTAATGATGAGAGGTAATGGGCTCAGCAGTTAAGAGTGGCTACTGCTCTTGCAAAGGATCCAAGTTTGGGTCCCAGTACCCTGATTAGACAATTTATAAGTACCTGTAACTTCAGCTCTGGGGTTCATTGTTCTCCTCGTCCCACCTCAGACACTTGCAGTCACGTGCACACATCTCCATGTAGAGATGCAGACACACACACACATAATTATAATAGAATAAGTTAAAAAATAAGTTAAAAGGCTGCAGTAAGTAAAAGTAAAAAGCCCAAACAAATAAACAAACATGACTAGAGCTAAATCAAAGCTGCCTCCAGCTTCACATCACTGCACTTCTGTCTTAAAAAGTAAGGGGGTGTATGCACCCCCAGGGCTGGTCACGCCTTGGCTACATTCTGGGTACAAGGGTCCCACAGCTACTGGTGAGTTTATTTGTATGGACGGAAAAGAGAGTTGAAAAATCACAGGCCTGGGGCGCTGCCAGGCCTCCAGGGCTTCCCTCATGCTCTTCTGTGCTCACATTCACGGCAAGCCTTGGCTCCTAATGGTTGCCAGGCCAACGCACCATAACCCTGTACAGCCCGACTGTGCTTATCTTGTCCAAACATACTTATATGCCAGGAAATACTTGTTCAGATGATTAAAAATCACTTTTCTATTGCATTAAGCAGCTATTGTTACCTGCCCTGAATTTATTTACTAATGTTATTGAGTGCCTGTCATGGATGGATATCTGTGGGTTTATGAAGATAATTCAGAGACTATCTGCATAAGAAGTTTTTAGTTGGCTATGATGGTGTATGGCCGTAATCCCAGCACTTAGGAAGCAGAGGAAAGTTCCAGGCCAGCCTGGGTTACATAGCCACACCCTGTCTCAGAAACAGCAATAAAAGCCACTTAGAATCAAGTCTGATAAACTGAATATTTGCATAATACTATAGCACAATATCATTAACTCTCACTCCCCCCCCCTTTTCTTTCTTTCAAGACTAGATTATGAAAAGGTTTCAGGCTGGCCTCAAACTTAACTATGTAGTCAGGACTGACTTTGGACTCCTCCTTGTCCTGATTCTCCTGCTTCTGTCTCCTAAGTAATGCCTGAAATTTTTAGCTTTTATTTTGAAGATTAAAGTTAATTTTTTCCCCTGTTTTTAGTTTTGGTGTGAATGGGTGTTTTACCTGCTTTATGTCTGTACACCATGTTCATGCTTGGTGCCCATGGATGCCAGAAGAGGGCATCAGATCCCCTGGAACCAGAGTTACAGATGGTTGTGAGCCACCCTGAGAGTGCTGGGAATCTAGCCCAGGTCCTCAGAATAGCAGCCTTCTGACTGAGTGTTCTAGACTGTTGAGCTGTCTCTCCAGTCCCTCATTTTAAACCTCTCTGTTCACTAAGTGTGGGAGGACAAAGCAGGGGGACCAAGAATTTGGGGCCAATCAGGACTATATAGTAAGACTGTCTCCAAACACAAAACAGAAGTAACAAATATATTGCATTTGTGTGTAGCTTTATTCCTAAGTCTTTGTTTTTTACTATAAAATAATACATGCCTATTACATAAAAGTTAGAAAATATTCAAAATTAAAAAGGAGTAAGTTGGATGTGGCACTTAGGACGCAGAGGCAGGTGGATCTCTGTAAGTTCAAGTCCTGCCTGGCACTTAGGAGTCAGAGGCAGGTGGATCTCTGTGAGTTCAAGTCCTGCCTGATCTACAGAGTGAGTTCCAGGCTATCCAGGACTGCATGGAGATCCTGTCTCAAGGGAATTGGAGGGGGGACAGAAAAACTAGTCACATATATGTATATTTAGCTTTTGAGACAGGGTCTTATACAGTCCAGAATAGCCTGGAATTTGCAGTGTAGCTGGAGATGACATTGAACTTGCCCTTCCCGTCTCCCCTCCTGACTGCTGGTATTGCAGGTGTCTGTCACCGTGTCTAGTTTAGACCTCAAACCCAGGGCTTCAAGCACCTCACTAACAGAGCCACATTCCTAACCCCCAGCCCTATCTTAGGAACTGGAAAATATTATTTTAGTATTTCATTTTAGTCCCCCTGTATCTTTTATACAGATGATGTCATTTTTTTCTCCCTGCCCCTGTGTTTCTGTGTCTCTCTGTGTGTGCACATGTGTTCCTGAGCATTAGACTCAAGGCTTTGTGCCCTGTAATCAGATCTTCTTCAGCTGATCCCCCTACTTCAGTCTCTCCAGGCCCTTACCTTCCATATTTGTATCCCGGCATTTCCCTCCACTTTTGTTTCAGCTATTATAATAATTATTTTCCCATGTCATTAACACACTTTGTAAATATAGTCTTAAAAGTCAAACAGTATTTCATCATCTTTGACATATAATTTACACCTATTCCCAAAATGTCAGATTCTGATTTTCTTTTATTAGAAGTAACATAGTAGTAAACAGATTTATATGTGACTCTTCTATACCTTCTATACTTTGATTACAAATTTCTGCCAGTAAAATCGTTCAAAAGGAGCTGTCTGTATGGGTTTTCCTACATGTGGCCTCATTGCTTTTGGCAATGATGTTTAGTCTCACAGAAATTTTGGTGCTGATTGATTTAGATACTTATTATTTAACTGCAAGAGACCATTAGCATTTCTGGAACTCATATTCCAAGTGTGTGTTTACTATTCAAGAATGACTCCAAAGTCCATGATGTAAAGTTCTTGTGTTTACTGAAGCTCACAGTTTAATCACATGGGCTGAGCAGCTGAGAGGTGACAACACTGCTTAGCAAATGCCACTGGGGCTTCCTAGTCTTGTGCAGTACTCTTATATATTTATTGACTTAAATACTTACCTGTTTTGAATATAGAGAACTGTGGGGCTGGGGAGATGGCTCAACAGTTAAGAGCACTGGCCGCTCTTTCAGAGGATCTGAGTTCAGTCCCCAGCACCCACACGGCTGACAACCATCTACAACTCTAGTTCTAAAGGATCTGATGCCATCTTCTGGGCTCTGCAGACACAGGAATGCACATATGTGCACAGACATAAATGCAGGCAGAGCACCTTAACACATAAAATAAATAAATCTTAAAAAAAAAGAGGACTTTTGCTGGGCAGTGGTGGCACACGCCTTTAATCCCAGTACTCAGGAAGCAGAGGCAGGCGGATCTCTGTGAGTTCTAGACCAGCCTGGTCTACAGAGTGAGTTCCAGGACACCCAGGGCTACACAGAGAAACCCTGTCTTGAACACACACACGAAAAGAAAAGAGGGCTTTTGTGAAATTGGCAAGGCCATTAATTTATGGTATAGAAGCCTATAGAGGACTTTTGTGAAATTGGCAAGGCCATTAATTTATGGTATAGAAGCCTATAGAGGACTTTTGTGAAATTGGCAAGGCCATTAATTTATGGTATAGAAGCCTATAGAGGAAAGCTGTTCCTGTTGCAGAAATGTACCCAAGAAACCCCCGAGGACTCTACGCTTGTAACCAAAGGCCTGCAGATGCCTTCTAGTTCCTAGTTGCTAGAGTGTATGTATTCATCTTTTACTTCTAGCAAATAAATCTGGTTTTATTCTTAGTACCAACCAAAGTAATTATTTTCTTTATAAAAAGTCATGAAATGTTATGTGTATGTAATTAAGCATGAAAAATAAATACATCACTGAAGCTGTCGTTTGGTGTACTGGGCTGCTGCTGTTCCTCCCCAGTTGCTTGTTTTAATTTTAAAGAAGGTTCTTTAGGAAAGGAAATATGGGGAAAATAGTCTAGTCGGTTTCTGAGAAAAACTTAGCAAGAGAGACATTGCTTTGACCAATTGCAAGTTTGCATCAATGCCTTTGCTTAACCTTATAGTCTCTCAATCTTTTCTTTTCTTGAACATGTGTGCACTTTGTTTTTGTTTTCCATATATGTTCTTTTTGTTCATTTGTTTTTTCTTTTCTTTTAATATTTTTTTTTTCTTTTACGTTTGTATGCCTGAGTGTGTGTATGTTTACCACAGACCCTCCGGAGCCTGTAGAGGTAAGAAGAGGGCATGAACTTCCCTGGAACTGGAGTTACAGGTGGTTGTAAGACATGTGAGTGCTGGGAACTTGACCTGGGTCCTCTGCAAGAGTCTGAGTGCTTTAACCACTGAGACTTCTCTCCAACCCCCTGTTTTGTTTTTTCAAGACTGTGTTTCTTTGTGTATCTCTGACTGTCCTGGAACTAGCTCTGTAGACCAGACTGGCCTCGAACTCACAGAGATCCGCCTGCCTCCGCCTCCCGAGTGCTGGATTAAAGGCGTGTGCCATCATCGGCATGTGTATACTTTCAAGAGAACCAGCTGCTCACCCCGCCTCCCCCTCCCCCCGGGTCTTTAGAGTAGCTTCCTTCCTTCCCTCTGCTGACAAGGGAGGTGGTGAACTATAGTTGCCTCTTGTCTTGTCCCCAGAATGCTTATTTCCTTTATTTCATAGTCTCTGGCACACTTGTGCCCCTAATCCTTCCTTTGGAGGATTTTTTTCCATTAAGATCTTAAATGCACACAAAATGATGCCCCTGTTGACCAGCTTCTTCTTCATTTCTGGTCATTTCATAGAATGCTCTTTTCCAGGCATGAACGTGATCTGTAATATGCCAGCCTCCCCCAGTGTTGTGTTTGTTATGGGGGTATAGATGGCTTCTGTTCCTGCTGTTGCCTCACTCCCCAGGTTCCTGAGCTCCTTGGCCCCCACCTAGCCTTCATCTTGCCCATGTCTAGGTTCCAGCCAGAACTGAGGCAGGGGGACTCAGAGTGCTGTACATTCTGTGATTTGGCCTCCAGTCACCACTGCTGGCCTTGTGCCTTAGCTCTGAAAGCTGGACTTGGTCCGGTCCTCTGTGCCAGAGTCCCATGGTAACCACCTCATTTCTTTGTGACCGCTTTTTATCAGCCCCATTCCCAAGGACTGAACCCAGCAGCCATTGCGCTCTCCTGGTGTCAGCCTCCAGCCTGCCGTTTGGACTGCACTCTGGAGCACTGCTGCTACTTGTTCTGGTGCCCACAGTCATGAAGTCCCTGTTCTGGACACTTATCTCAGCAAAGGGCAGCTGCGTTCTTCCAGTTCTTCAGGCCAGAATGCTGGGGTCATCCTTCACCCCTCTTATTCATTCACATCTGCTCTTGAGCCTTCAGCAAATTCTTGATTCTTCTTTAAAAACACATTCAGTGCTGGGGATGTAGCTCAATTGGCAGAGTGCTTATCTAGGTAGCTAGCGTGCATAAGTACCTGGTCTAGTCCCCAGTACTGGATAAGCAAGGCCTGGTGATACATGCTTGCATTCCCTGCATTTTGGGGCGGGGGGGGGGTAAAGGCAAGAAAATCAGAAGTTCAAGGTTATCTTCAGTCACATAGTGAGTTTGAGGCTAGCTTGGACTACATGAGACTCTATCTCCCCAGAGCTCTCTAAAATAAAAATAAATGCTAAAGGTTGGATCTGGTAGTGTACCCCTGTAATTTTAGCACTTGGGAAGTAAAGTTAAGAGGATCGCTGGGCAGTGGTGGTACACACTTTTAATCCCAGTACTTGGGAGGCATAGGCAGGAGGAATCTCTGAGTTCAAGGGTAGTCTGATCTACAGAGTGAGTTCCAGGACAGGTTCCAAAGCTACAGAGAAACCCTGTCTGGACACCACCACCCCCCCGGAAAAAAAGAAGATCAAAAATGCAGGGTAATCCTTGGCTAAATAGCTGGTTTGAGGCCAGCCTGGGCTCCTTAAGATCATGTCTTAAAGCCTGGTGGTGGCGGTGGTGTACGCCTTTAATCCTAGCACTCGGGAGGTAGAGGTAGGTGGATCTCTGTGAGTTTGAAGCCAGCCTGGTCTACAAGAGCTAGTTCCAGGACACCTAGGGCTGTTACACAGAGAAACCCTGTCTCGAAAAACCAATAATAATAATATCTTGTCTCAAAATAAATAGATGACTACATGCCATGCAACAGTAAAAGCCCTTCAGAATCTTGACTACTCTTGCCTGGCCCCTGTCCTCTCCTTACTGGACCCTGCAGTAGGCTTCCCTCTGGGTCCTGTTATCCTCCATCGTATTTTCTGAACTGCCTCTGAGTGATGCTTTAAAACATGACCCGAACTCATCACTTTTCATTCTTGGAGGCTTCGTGGCTTCAGTGTTTGGGTGGAAGTGTCACTCCAGCCTCTGGCATCCATGTACCTGAAGAGTCTGGAATGTTCCTTTGGAGGCCCCACCCCAAGCTCCCTCCCCCTCGGAGTTAGCTCAGTCCAGACTCCGCCTCTGAGAAAGCCCACCAAACAGTGACCCCTTCTGAGAGATGCTCAAGACCACTCCCACAGGGTATTTAAACTGCCCCTCCAGAGAGCAAATGCGTGGTTTTCTGGGTCTCTCTTTCCCCCTTCCTCTCTGGGGGCTGGAAAGCCATCCAGGAGCATTTGTATCCATTAAACCTGGGCTTTTTCTGATTCGGTTTAATTTGGTCTGATTTGGAGTATTGCGTTGGTGGAGAGGCTTATCGGGGTGCAGAAACTTTTCAAGTATGCAGCCAAAGTGCAAATGAAGAACATCTAGTGCCCCACAAGCTCCAGTCACCTCTGCTCCTACCTGCCTACTGTCCCAGGCCAGCGCTCCTCACTCTGGACACTTGTCCTCATTTACATGGTTTTCTGTCCCTTTAGTCTCTAGGACTCTGACAGGGCCATTCTTCCAGCTCTTTGAACGGCTTACTTCCTCAGGTTCCCCAGCTCTCCATTTCCGTCAGTGAGGCAGCATCAGGTCCTGAAAGTCACACTGCCACCCAGTCTGTGCAGGTGTGTTCTTCTCCTTAGCCCTTACCACTGTCCAATGTGTGATATTGTAGTGATACTTTGTGTATGTTTTGACAAATAAAGCTTGCCTGAAGAAGATCAGAGTGCAGAGCTAAGCCACTAGAGGCCAGGAAGTGGTGGCACACACCTTTAATCCCAGGACTCAGGAGACAGAGGGTTCTCTGTTAGTCAGTTCAAGGCCACCCTGGGCCACACAAGATTGAATCTGTCTAAAAGAGAAACAGAGCTCACACAAAAGGGATCCCAGAGCTTGGGACCCCACGCCTTTAATCCCAGCACTAGGGAGGTGGAGACAGGAGTGACACGGCTGGGTGGAGACAGGAATATGAGGCGGGAGGAGACAGTCTGAGGTTTGGTGGAGACAGTTGCAGTCTGAGGATGGGATTGCCCCTTCAGTCTGAGCATTGGTGAGGTAAAAGAATTCTCTAGTGGCTGGCTACTCTGTTTCTCTGATCTTCAGCATTAACCCCTATATCTGACTCTGGTCTTTTAATATTAATACCAATTAGAATTCATGATACATCTTTTATCTGTTGTTTCCATCGTGTCTCCTGTCAGAATGTAAACACCAAGAAGGCAAAGGCATCAAAATCTAAAGCAGTACCATCTTCAGAGCAGTGGCCCCTGACTATTGGCTGAGTGAAGGAATGAGGAGTTGAACGTTTTTTACTTGTGTGTTAATACAAATGTGCACTGGTGTGAAGGTGTCAGATCCTGGGGAACTGGAGTTACAGACAGTTGTGAGCTACTGTGTGGGTGCTGGGAATTGAACTCAGGTCCTCGGGAAGAGCAGACAGTGCTCTTAACTGCTGAGCTATCTCTCAGCCCCGTGTTAATACATTTTATATGTATTAACAGATTCTCACAATGACCTTCTGTCATGGTACTTTCATGGTTCCCACTTTACATGCAGAAAACTGAGTCTGCGACTTACCAAGAGCGTCTGAGCCAGCAGACGGATATTCAGATAGGCAGCATGGCTGACGGAGCAGACTTTAACATGTTTCTGACTAGATGTCCAGGCTTCAGCCCTGCCGTGATTGAATTTAAACCTCCACAGCCTCAGTTTCCTGACATGGAAAATATGGGCAATGATTCTCCTCTCAGATTACTGGAAGGGTTATAGATCTTGAGAATGTCATTTTCTTATGTATTTCTCTGATTATTGGTAAGGTTGGTTTTTATACATATACATATATATGTATGTATGTGTGTATATATATATACATATACATATACATACATACATATATATATTGGCCATTCAGGCTTCCTCTGCAGAGTTTCTGTTTATAACTTTTCCCAGGTTTTTTTCTAATTAAGTTGGGAGGAATTCTTTGAGTGTTAGAGGTTTGTGTTGTTACAAAGAGTCCTTCTCACCCTTTCACTGTTGAGTAATGTTTTTGGTAATAGTTTCTCTTCATGTGGTCACAGGTCCAGTGTTGGTTGATAATCAAGTCAATGAGAATACAGACTTAGTCACTGAGCCACTGTTTCCTCAGGGCTGGCATTTGGGGGTGCCCATTCAGCCAGGAAAGCTCTAAACCCTGACTTCCGGTTTGCACTACTGATGGTGGCCCTTTGAATTGGTTTTAACAGATTCTTGAAAGACAGTATGTATTCTCAGAGTCAAAGAGACCCAAACGTTTTCCAGACTTTGGCTACATAATCCGAAATTTCAAAAGCGTTCTGGACTTTGTGGGCTGGCCTCCACGTTATCAGGCATCTGTTGTCCTCACTCCAGCTCCTTCCACCCTCCCTCAGCTGCACAGCACAGATGGGGCAGATGATGACTCTTCAGATGTCCCTTGTGGGACGAGCTCCGGAGGCGTCTCCGGACTCGTAATTCATATGGTCAGAACTTGGCAGGCTCTTCTGAGCGCAGTGACTTCCTATCAGACCACCAGCTCCGTAGACCCTCCAGGCCCTACTGCCGCAGCCCCGGGGAATGAGTATGGCCCCCAGATGCTGCCTACCCTAGCTCAGGTTTGCTTTGAATCTCAATGGAAAATCTGAGGCCTTCGACTGTTGCCCCGAATGGCCCTCCTAGACCAGATTTGGTTTGTGCAGCTGTCTCGTACAGGAAATGTCCTGGAGGTTGAGCCACTTGGTATTCAATAAAACGGGTCTTTCAGATACCTCCTTTTTTTTTTGTTTGTTTGTTTGTTTTTCGAGACAGGGTTTCTCTGTAGCTTTGGAGGCTGTCCTGAAACTAGCTCTAGTAGACCAGGCTGGCCTTGAACGCACAGAGATCCACCTGCCTCTGCCTCCCAAGTGCTGGGATTAAAGGCATGTACCACCACCGCCCGGCTCAGATACCTCTTTTAAAAAATTATTATTTTGCTTTAATGATGTGCATGTGGCTGGGGTTGGGAGGCGTGCACACATGAGCGCAAGTGCTGGAGGAGGCCAGAGGCCTGGGGCTGGAGTTGTGGGCAGTCGGGAGCCCAAGTGCTCTTAGCTACTGAGCCATCTCTCGAGCTCCTCGATATCTTTAATACTATGTAAGTCCATCTAGTCCTCTTCTTCCCCCCCCGCCCCACCCTGTGTGTATGTGTGTGTCTGTCTGTCTGTCTCTTGTTCTTTATTTGAGACAGGGTCTCATGTAGCCTAGACAGGCCTCAGACTCTATGTGTAGTCTAGGATGACTTTGAACCCCTGTTATCCTGCCTCTAATTTCCAGGTCTAGGATTATAGGCACACACCATCATTCAAGGTTTATGCAGTGCTGGAGATCAAAACCAAGACATTTACGTGCTAGGCAAGTCCTCTATCAACTTGACTACATCCCGGCCCAAGATTTTTTCCCTTTTTTTTTCATATGTTTTATTTTTACTGGTGTGTGTGTATGTGCGTGTGCACGCCAGACAGAGGGAGCTGAAGTTACAAATGGTTGTGAGATCCCCTATGTGGGTGCTGGGATCTGAACTCAGGTCAAGAACACAAGCACACTTAACTTCAGAGCCATCCATAGACCTGTGGCACATGTCTATATAATCCTAGCACTCTAGAAGTTGAAGTAGAAGGATCATAAGTTCAAAGCCTGCCTGGGCTACATAGTGAGACTCTGCCTCAAACAAAGATTTAAAACTGCCGTCCATCTGATACATGAAATATATAAAGGTCTCATGTCCTGATTTGGTGTCTCAGATTGACTGGTGGTCAGGAGTGTTGTCCCTGAGGTCAAACTGGGTCTCATTTCCAGCTTGACTAGCATTGGGACATTGGGTAAGATTGTTATCTTTCTGCACCTAGGTTATGCATCCATAAGCTCTGGTGACAGAGTACCTAAGGTGGACTGGCAGGGTTAAATTAGCTGATACATGTGCATCCTCAGAATAATGCCCCACACGTAGTTATTGCTCAGTGAAAGTTGCAGAATTCCTGTATCAACTTTTCTTGGGTGAAATGCTGGGCATGTCAACCTTCTTGTGTGATTTCAGTCAATCGTTGATACACTTTCCTCTCTGTGTAGGTTGTCTAGGACTAGATAACTAAGTTTTACTATTTCTATAAAGCTTCTTCTTTTATTTTTATTTTTCTAAAGTGAGGTTTCATGTATCCTAAGCTGAACTAGAATTTGAGGATGACCTAGAACTCTGTGTGTGTGTGTGTGTGTGTGTGTGTGTGTGTGTGTGTGTGTGTGTGTGTGAGAGAGAGAGAGAGAGAGAGAGAGAGAGAGAGAGAGAGAGAGAGAGAGAGAGAGAGAGAGAGACTTACTATGTAGCCCTGGCTGGCCTGAATTAACTTTGTAGTCAGATCAGGCTGACCAGGTCTTCACAGAGATCTGCCTGCCTCTGCCTCTGCCTCCCAAGTGCTTGGACTAAAGGTATGTGCCATCATACCTGGCAAATTTCTTTTAAATCTTCCTGTCTCCACCTACCAAGTGGTAAGACCACAGGCATGTGCCCCCATGCCCAATTTTTGCCATGCTGGGGATTGAACCCAGAACTTCACGCATGTTAGATGAGTACCCTACTAATTGAGCCACACCTCAGCCCATCTCCACCCCCACTCCCCTCAACCAGATCTTACTGTGTAACCTAGGCTGACCTGGAACTGATAGTCCTGTGTCGGCTTCTTGAGCTCTAGAATTACAGGCATGTGCTACTGCACCGCTCTTACATAAAGCCTCTTAGATTCTGTGCAGGCTGCTTAACATCTGAGTGACTCCTCATTGGCTGGATAAAAATACCCCTGCTGTAGTCTTAGCTGACCCAGCCCTCGGTCATCCAGACTGTATGTGAATGCAGCTCCAGGAGAGGCAGGGCCTGTTAGAAGGAAGACGCCAGAGCAGTGGTACAGCCGGGCAGGGGCAGAAGCTGTTTCTCCAGGTGGCCTTGCATTTAGACTCTGAAGTTCAGTGCTTTTTCCTTTATCCGGAACCTGGGCTCTGATGGCCGGACTGTTAAAGAGCGGGGGAGGGGAGCGGCAGTCAAGGCAATGCATCTCTAAACCTCTAAGTCACCACATATTTTGGCCGTAGAATCAGCCAAAGTTTTGTTCCAGTTCCTCACAAAATTTCACAATATTCAGGCGTTAGAATTGGTCCATGTGTTGTGAAATGGCTGGTTTTATACTTTAAACGCGGCGATGAAGACACAGTTGTTGATTGTTACTTTGGAGGCTTTCCAAGAGCTGGAATGCCATCTGTAGAAGTTTCTCCACACTTGACAGATACTGTCGCCGTTTCCCTGTTCACAGATGATAGTCTGTGTCTCAGGGTGCTCCCTGGGCACAGAAATTGGTTGCCTTGACAACAGATAGCTGATGTCTTAGCTTTATTCTTACTTTACCCCCAACCTCTTGGGGATGTGACTTCAGAAAGCTCTCCCCTCCCATTTTCTCCTGGAAACCTCTTTGTAACAGTAGTAACCATTTTGTGTTCTAGTTCCTCTCTACCCCGCCCCCGTCTCCCAGGACTGAGGATTGAACATAGTTTTTGCTGTTATCATATCATTGAGCCATATCCTCATCCCTTTTTAATCGTTTTATTCTGAGACAGTGTCCCAGTGAGGGGCCCAGAGTGGCCTTTGACTTGCTCTGTAACCCAGACAGACCTTGAAATTTCTTTTAGCTTTTCTTATTATCTTTTTTTTTTAATGGTTTTTCGAGACAGGGTTTCTCTGTAGCCTTGGAGGATGTCCTGGAACTAGCTCTTGTAGACCAGGCTGGCCTCGAACTCACAAAGATCCGCCTGCCTCTGCCTCCCGAGTGCTGGGATTAAAGGTGTGTGCCACCACCGCCTGGCTCTTTTAGCTTTTCTGTCTCAGTCTCCTGAGTAGGTGCAATTACAGGCTTGCACTACCAAGTTTAGCTCAAGATTTCCTTTTTGGGGGAAGATGTTGGGATGCTGGGGATTGAACCCAGGCCTTCATGAGTACTGACAAGAACACCACCAGTAAGCTAGACTGCTAGCTGTTCTTGTTTGTTTATTTATTTGGTCTGTGTGTGTGCGTGTGTGTGTTTGTACATTGCAAGCCACAGAGCATGTGTGAAATCAGGACAACTTGCAAGGGGAATTGGTTTTCTCCTTCCCCCATGTGGATTCTGAGGATGTCAACTTGGCAGCAAGTGCCTTTACCTGCTGAACCACCATGCTAGCCCCTATTCTAATTTATTTATTTGTGACTTTATGTATATACCTTTTATTATTGCGTGTGACGCATGTGGATGTGTGCTTGCCTGCCATGCCCCACCTCCATCTAGCCCATGTTTGGAGTTTAGTTTTCTTCTTCTTTTCTTGGGTTTCAGGATTGGGCTCAGTCTTGGGCGGCACTGAGTCATCTCACCAGCCCTATTCTAGTTTTCTTGAGTGCAGAGGAAAACACTTCCCCACAGATGTTACAGATGTTAGCCAGGAGGTATTTGTTTGATTGAGACAGAGTCTTACTATGTAGCCCTGGTTGGTCTGTAATTCTCAGCATAGACCAGGCTGGCCTTGACGTTGTGCTGATTCTCCCGTCTCTGCCTCCTGGAGTCCCTGCACCTGCTGGTTTCCGTCTTGCTGTGTGTGGTGCTGCAGACTGAACCCACTTTCTAAGATGCAGTCCAGCCTCGGGGCAGGAGACTCCTGGTGGTTAGAGGCCAGAGCCACTGAGTACTGAGTTCTGCGCTGTGTTCTGTCACTTGATTCTTCTGCTGGAGTGGAGAGTGGCATCTTATCCCCATTTTACCGCTGCTTAGACAGGAGCATCCCTAAGGTTACAGTGGCAAGTGGCAGCATCAGGATTCTGACCCAGAATTTTCACCTTTTTTGTTCTCTTTTTCAGGCTTTTGCTCTTATTTAGCAAATAAAATGAGACACACAGAATCAATTTGTTTTCGGTGGAAATGTGTTTTATCCATTTCCAGTCTGTATAAATGCCCTTTTTGGCCTCTTGGAACCTTCAAATGACCTTAGCCTGGTCATTCTCTTAGATTATACCCTGTTTATTCATTCCCTCAGCCACCTGAGACATATTTTTGTTAATATAATCCTACTTTCAGACCTAAGCAAACTTTTCTTCCTTCAGCTACCAAAGAGATGTTTCCTTTTTTGCAGTCCTAAATCCCCCATTCCCTGAGAATTTCACACTGGAATTTGGTCAGGAGAGGCCGGAATTGGGAATCTGTAGTCCTGATGGAAGTGTCCACTAACAGGGAAGGGAGCATCCAGAGCAGGAGGACTAGCAGGGTCCCAAAGGTCAGAAGGGAGGATGAGTGGCTAGCAAGGACAGACATGGCCACACAGAACATGGTCCTCCTTCCTCTGAAGTGCCTATGACAGCGCTTAATCTCTTCAGTATCTCATTGCCATCTTGACTTTCATGAAATTGCCCAACAGACTCACTGGACCTGTCTGTGCCTGTTTAGGCTCTGAGTAGTTTTTGAGGTTTGTTTAGAGTTAATTAATTAGGGTAGTCATTTAAAAGTTTTGATATGTGAAGCCATTACTTGTTAATTAAAAAGAAAAAATTAAAAGCTTAGAAACAGCTCCTGAGTTGATGTGCAGCTTCAAGCAGGGAGCCTGTTGAAGCGAAGCCTCGCGGACCTCACAGCACAGCCGTGGCTGGGCGTCCGCCAGCAGTGAGGCTCCAGTTTGTCGTAGCCTCTTTCCATTTTGATTCCTTGCCCTGGAGTAACAAAATTTATGCACCAGAGGGGACTCCGTAGTCTTTCAATGCATAGATGGGAAACTGAAAGCAAGAAAAAGGAAGCAGTTAGCCTGCAGCGAGCGCCTCAGCTATGGGAGTGTGGGGCGAGAGAGCTGTGCTCTCCTTCCTGGCAGAAGCTTTCCAAGCGCTGTGTCAGCTTTGCCTCCATGTTTGTCGTTGCTTCCCTATGAAGAAGAAAGGGAAATTTACTTCTTTCTTCTTTTCGTCTCCTCCATCCTTTCCTCTCTTTTATCTCTTTCATTTTTGTTTCGCTGTTGAGACAGGAGCTTGCTATGTAGCTTTTGGCAGGCGTGGAACACATGGTGATCCTCCTGCCTCTGTGTCTCTCATGCCGGATGACAGGTGAGCTTCAGCTTCACAATGCCTAACTCCCTTTCCTTCTTTAAATCAAATTTCTGCCAGGAATATTTTGTGTCCCTGCTACTGTTACTACCGGTACTGGCTAACAAAGCCACGCTCCTTCTGTTCCATGTGTCACAAACTGTGGCTAAGTGCTTTGCGTGTTAGTTATTACTCACAGCAACCCCAGAGTAGGTGCTGTTACTGTCCCCAGCTTACATACAGGGCCAAAGATAGGGATTACCAAGGCTTGACGTCCTCCCTAAAGGCAGATTTAAGCCAGGCGCTCTCTTTCTAGAGCTTATGCTTGTAACCATAGCTGTCCCTACCAGTAGCTTTTGTTCTTTTGTTGGTTTTCTGAAACAGAACTATTTTCTCTGAATGCAGAAGTTGAAACCTGTTAAGGAAATTCAACCAGAGTATTTCTTGAAGAAAAAAAGAAACCATTTCCTGATTTCTTCATTTGTTAACTCCATGCCGTCATTAGGGCTGGTATACCCGGCTCTACTGATCTCGTACTAGGAATGGAGTGGAGATAACCCTTTGGGAACTTCTGACGCTGTTGGTGGCAACACTTGGACCCTTTGACTTTTTTCTTTCACCCTTTGATTTTTTTTCTGCCTTTCGTTTGGTTCCTGAAGTTTGTAGAATGTGCATCCCTCGTCATGGAGTAAAGGCAGGCAGGGAGGGTGGTCCCGAATTAGCCCCTGCAGTGACTGAGGTCTTCCGGTGGTACTGGGCAAGTGTTCCTCTAAATTGTGTCCAAAGTCTGATGATCTCTGGATCCAACTTTCTCTTACCATTTGGGTTTATTTGTATTTTCCCATCGGTAGAAAAATCAGGAAGTAGGAAGCTAAACCAGCAAAGAAACTTTTGGAAGTATGTTTGTTGTTAGTGGCGTGCTACACTGCAGTCAGGAGTGGCGGAGTTAGGGTTTGATCGAGAGCCTGGGCTCAGACGCTCTCTTCCTTCCCGAGCTTTGTGTTCCAGAAGTGGAGCGTTCCAAGCCCCAGTTTCCCTGTCTGTTTGATGGGGAGCACTAGTTCCTCTTCACGGAGCTGCTGTGAAATAAGAGTGTGAGCATCAGTATTGTTCTGGCACATTCTGAATGCTAGTTCAGGTTCATTATGAGGCCAAGAGTTCAGCCTTGTCAGTCATTCAGTTAGGAGACAATCTTTGGTGTTGATGAAAATTCTGAAATTTGTTCCAAGAGTTATTACAGAGTTTGTAATTTGGTTCATGTCTTTTAAGAGCAGTTTAAGACCATGTTTCACATTAGCATGAAAAATATTAAAACTTTAGCCTGGTGGTGGTGGCGGTGCACACCTTTGATCCCAGCACAGGCTAGGCAAATGCTGCACTGTTGATCGCACACTCAAGACTAAATCACTTTTCAGCACATACTCAAGGAAACTTGTAGTAGTTTCTTCACTAATCCATATCTAATGCTGCTGTCCTCATGACACCAAGAAGTGACTACTACAGCTAACCCAGAAGGCTATACTTTAAATCATTATTTTTTTGAAGCTATTATTAGGACAGACATAGTGCTGTATAGCTGTTATTTCAGTTCTCAGGAGGCTGAGGCAGGAAAATTGGGGCAAGTTTGAGGCCAGTCAGGACTATGTAGTAAGTTCTAGGCTAGCCAGGGCTATGTAGCAAGACTCTGCTTCAAACAAACAAACTGGGGGGTTGGGGGAGGGGTGGAAAACAAGCCAGGCATGGTGCACACCCTTTTTAAACCCAAAACTTTGGAGGCAGAGACAGCAGGATTAGCAGTTCAAGCCTATCCTTGGCTACACAGCAAGTTTGAGGCCAATCTGGACTACATGAGACCCTGTCTGATAAAACAAACCAACAAAAAGAAGTGATTTGGAAAAAAAAATATCTTACCACATCCTCCTAAGAACTCAGCAGTGAAGTCATTACTGAGTGCAAAGTCACAGTCTCCAACAGTGACAGCAGGGTGGCACGTTTGGCATGTGTGTACACTACTTGAAAATAAAAATGTGCTTTTTATTCTGGCTTACAGAAGGCTCGGGCTTCAGCAGGGTACAGCAAAACATTCCCTAACCAGAATGACTGTCAGCAAGGTCCTATCAAAATGTCCAGCTTGGGAACACAGCTACAAACAGACACAGGGAACAAAGCCATTGAATACAAACTATGGTTGTATCTGGATGTAAGGAATATAGCCCACCTCTCCTAGTCTGTGTCCCTAAATTATATATAACGTGATTATGTTTCTTGGTAGTAGGACTCTTATTTAGCACATTGTAATCCAGGGCTGCAGAGGCCGAGGCAAGAAGATTGTCACAAATTTGAGGCTAGCCTGGGCAACAAAGTAAGACCCTTTCTCAAACAAAACAAAATATTGAAACAAGCAGTCTTCACATATTTATTGCATACAGATTATAGTCTAGACACTCTGCTTGATGCTAGAGATACAGTCATGACCCAGACATGCCGGGTCACTGCTGGGCAGAACTTCAGGCCGGAGGGACAGATGGATGGTTTTACAACTTTTGAAACCAAGTGATAAACCTACAATTGAGTGCAGAGTGGTGCCCAATCCAGACTGCAGCCAGGGACCCTTTCTGGAGGAGGAGGTGGTGGTGAAGTGTCACTGTCAGGCAGTGCCACAGAGAGCGTTCTCACAGGAGACGCACATGTGGCCGAGAAACCCAGGAGGCAGGAGAAAGGAACCGAAAGTTTGGTGAGTCTGAGACTGTCAGCACCATGAAGAGGGAGCAGTCGGGGGCCGGAACCAGATCGCGCACCTCCCTCCTGTGTGAAGGAGTTTCCAGTTTGGCTTGAGGACAGTGCAAGACTGTTGAAGGATATTTATTGCTGTTTGCTTACTTATTTGTTTGCTCTTCCAAATTTTTAAAATAAAATACATCCATACCTATACTTAAATAAATAAACTCAAAGTTGGTACACACCTTTGATCCTAGCACACAGGAGGCAGAGGCAGGTGGATCTCTGTGAGTTCAAGAGCAACCTGTTTATATAGCAAGTTCTAGTCCATCCAGGGCCACATAGTGAGACCCTGGCTCAAAGCAAACAAACAAAAACAAATAAAAAAACAACAAAACAAACAATAACAACAACAAAACCCTTCAGGTAACATTGAAGCCTTGTAAATGAAAAGCCAACGCCCCCTTCTCTCATTGACATCATGTCCAAATTCTAGTCCCCAGCAGGGTCAAATATTGTTTTCATCTTTCTAGAGGTTTTCTGTGCATATGCAAGCTTTTCAGCCTGTGTTTGCACCCTCTCCTTTTACTCAGATGGCATTGTGTCACCTAACATACACACACACACACACAAACACACACACACAGACACTTTTTGTTATTTGCAAACCCAGGGCTTTTGTGCACTCTACCACTGAGTTCTCTCCCCAGCCCCTGTATATTCCTTTTGTTTTTTCTGGTGCAGGGGTGAGCCCAGATCCTGCAGCATTCTAGGTAATGGCTGATCACCCTAGCCCTCATATTCTTGTTAATGCAGCCCTTTTACTAGACATTGTAGTACGCACTTATATTCCCAAGTACTCAGAAGGCTGAGGCAGGAGGATCACTTGAGTCCCAAGTTCCAATCTAGCCTAGGCAACCTAGTGAGACTCCCTGTGACACATATACAAAGCAGCATAGTTCACTTTTCTGTGCTCTTTCATTTGCTAGGCCAGTTTCATACTGAGAGAAGCTTTCATTAATATAAGGCAAAATGGGGGTACATTCTGTAATCCCAGCATTTGGAAGATGGGGATAGGTATGTAGGAGGAGGGCCCACTTGTTTGTCCTGGCCACCCAGCTAGTTTAGTCCTGAAATAATCACACAGAAACTGTATTGATTAAATCACTGCTTGGCCCATTAGCTCTAACTTATTATTGGCTAACTCTTACCATCTTTAACCCAGATCCAAAATGCAAGGCTTTCTCAGCTACACAGCAAGTTTGAAGCCAGCCTGAGCTACAGGAGACTTGGTCTCAAAAACCAAAATAAGAAACCCTAAAGCAAAACTGCAATGAGCATCCCTGATAGCATTCAATTTTGGATATTTCCCTGTGGTGTCTGTGCACAGGTTCCTAGAAGCAAAACAGTGAAGTACAAGCCAGACCTGTCTTCACAGTGTGTGAGAGGCTGAGGTGGAGGGGGGTGAGTTTGAGGCTAATTGACCTGGCGTAGAGACACAAAAAAGGTTGTGTGTGTGTCTTTATTATTTTTATACGTACAGTTTAGTGGTGTTATGCATACTCATTTGTTATGCAAAACTATCTCCAGAATCTCTTCATTGTGGAAATCAGAAAGTCTGTGCCCATTAAATAACAACTCCCATTTCCTCCCCCTCCTCCCACGGTACCCACCATCCTGCTTTCTGCATCTTTGACTTTGACTGGGCTTGGTGCCTCACGAGTGAGATCATATACACCCTTGTCTTTGTGTAGCCAGTCTCTCTCCTTTGGCATGATGCCCTCAAGGCTCCTCCATGCTGTATTGACAGGATTTCCTTCCTTTTAAAGGCTTAGTAATATTACCTTGTGTGTATGTACTATCTATCCATTTACCCATTCATATTATGATGGACACTTGAGTTAATTTCACCCCTTGGCTGTTGTGCTTAAAGCAGCCATGAAAATAGTTAATAAATATGCTTTTGGATGCATACCCAGAAGTGGTTCTGCTGGATCATAAGGTATTTTTAGATCAGTTCATTTGCACAAGCTGAAGA
Organism: Ondatra zibethicus; assembly: GCA_004026605.1. NCBI lineage: Eukaryota > Metazoa > Chordata > Mammalia > Rodentia > Cricetidae > Ondatra > Ondatra zibethicus. Next base: position 27,683 of record PVIU01016978.1, read on the forward strand.
CGTGCTCCTGGGGAGCTGGGAGTGTAGGTGTGCAAACCGCAGCCCTCTTCCTTGGTGTTTTATTCTGCTTCCCTTGTTGCACCAGGGACTGAACCAGAGCTGAGTATGTGGGCTCTGCCATTGAGCGACTACAGCCCCAGCTCCCAGCTTTACTGTTAGTTTTTGGGCGATTGCTATCATCTTCCCATGGCACTCACACCATTTTATAGTCCTCGAACAGGGTGAGGCCTGGCTTCATTGCTGCTGCTGTGGTATGACACCGCAAGTAAAGCAGCTTCGGGGAGGAAGGTTGTTTCAGCTCAACCTTCTGTGTTTTGTTTGTGAGCTTAGACAGTCTTTTTTTTAGGGTAGTCACCCCAACAGGTGTGAAGGGGCACCTCATTATGACTTCGTGCCTCTCAGATCATTAGACATGAAACATCTCCTCACACGGTTCTTGGCCATTTGTATCTTCTTTGGGGAAATGCTTGTTTAAGTCATATCTGTCATCATCTTTGCCAAGAATGTAGCAGGCAAAAATCGAAGGCCATGTCTCCTTGTTTAATCAACACAGCTCTTGCTTTGAGTGAAATTAATTCATTCAACAAATAAAAATGAAGGAGCCCCATGTGCCTAGCCTGCTTGCTTGCTTCCTTTTCTTCTTTCTTTCTTTTTGGTTTTTTGAGACAGGGCTTCTCTGTAGCTTTGAAGCCTGTCCTGGAACTAGCTCTTGTAGACAGACCAGGCTGGTCTTGAAATCACAGAGATCCGCCTGCCTCTGCCTCCCAAATGCTGGGATTAAAGGCCTGTGCCCTTTAAAAAGACAACCGCCTAGCTGTCCCTAGCTTTCTAAAATCCTGGAAGTGTAGCATGTAATTCAGGCTGAACACTTATGTTTCTGTGGTCACGTGTGGTTCTGAGTACTTTATCTTTCATTAGCATATAAGAACACTCTGTGTGTTAAGCAGATTGGCGTTTGGTGTGTTAGTTGTCTGTCATTACATTTCCAGTTGCCTTAAGTGTTAAACAGCACACCTTTTATCATCTGGCAGTTTCAGTAGTGAATCCCAGACATGGCTTACCTGGGTTGTCAGTTTCAGGGGCTCGGCAGGTTCATCCAGTTATGGGGGCAGGGGCTTGTTCTCTGGGGATTATCTTCTCCACTCTCAGGGTAGCCAGTTTACTTCATGGTTAGAGCACTACAGCATCCATTTGGGGCAGCAGCTCCTCTGAGCTCCTCAAGGCCACTGCGTGCCATGTGGACTTCTCCAGTGTCCATTTGCTGCACAGCAGCTTTACTCTGTCAAGCCGGGGAGAGAAAGGCTTGCTAGTGCTTCTGCTGGCGAAACAGGAGTGTTCCCCGGGAATGATGTCCCGTCACCCGGGCTGTATACTGTTAGTAGAGGCCTGTTGTAGTCCCTGCCCGCAGTTAAGGGCTGAGGATTATGCCAAGGCACGAAGACTGGGAGGTGGGGACTGTTGGGGTCCCCCTTTGCCTTGTTTACCACAGTCTTCTATGTATATTTCAAACAATCTCTCCATTCAGAATGTGTCTGGGAGTTTTCTGCTCTGTATATTCAAGACATTGGTATTTTGTAATGCTGGGTTTTGATTTCTAGTACACCTAGAATAGACTCCACTCTCAGACTCCTCCTTCCCTCTTCTGAACATCCATATTCTATCCTAATACTATGACTATTTTGGAATTTATTTACCACCACTCCTGCCCTTTGAGACAGGCTCTTGCTTTATAGGCCAGGCTGGCCTCAGAGTTAGAGTCTCCCTCGGCCTCCTGAGTGCTCAGATTACAGACATGTGCTGCCATACCCACTGAATATTTTTATTTTATTTATTATTGTGTGTACGTGTATATATAATGTGTATCTGCGAGCGTAGGTGTGCATGCCTGTGAAGATCAAAGGACAGCTTTCAGTAATTGGTCCTGGGGGTCAAACCCAGGTTCTCAGCACAGCAAGCATTTGTACTGGCTAAGCAATCATGTCAGTCCGTAATTGATTCATTAATTTTTCTGAAAGATTGATTTTATGTTTAATTGTATGTACTTGTGTGTGCCTATGTGTGATTATGTGCATATGAGTTTAGGTGCCATTGGGTATTGGGTGTCCTAGAACTGGAGTTACAGATGGGTGTGAGCCACCATGTGGGTGCTGGGAACGGGACTCAGGTTCTCTGCATGAGCAGTGTGCTCTCTTCACTGCTCAACCATCTCTCCAGCCCACTGCCATTTATTTCTTACATGATTTTTTTTCCAAGTTTTCTTCCTATTTTGGTCCACTGGTGTCTTTGTAGTTGTGTATTACTGTAGGTATAGAATATAGCCTTTGAGTTTAATTTTACTTATATGTTTTCCAGGTATATGAATGCATCTTCACACAGTCCAGAATCAAGGGCAAATGACAGGGTGTGCAGCCCGAGTTCCCCTCCTCTCTGCTGCAGCTCTAGTTCCCTCCTCAGCAGCAGTGTTTTCACATTTTCTTATTCCTTTAGGGGCCATTCACATCACCAGTGGTCCTCTGACTCTCTTACCTGCATTTCTGGACCTGGCTTTTTTTCCACTTAGTATATCTCGAGGATTTCTCTATACCCTTTTTGTTTGTTTGTTTGTTTTTTGAGGCAAGGTTTCTCTGTGTAGCCCTGGCTGTCCTGGAACTAGCTCTTGTAGACCAGGCTGGCCTCGAACTCACAAAGATCCACCTGTTTTTGCCTCCTAAGTGCTGGGATTAAAGGCATACACCACCACCATCCAGCCTTATCTATACCATTCTTAAAAGTGTATTTGTTGTGTGCATGTGTGTGTGTGTGTGTGTGTGTGTGCATGTGTATGTATGGTCTATGCATATATGTGTGCTCATGTTTGCATGCAGGTACTCATGTGCTGCCAAGCATATATGGAGGTCAGAGAACAACTCAGGTGTCAGTCTTTATCTTTCATGGTGAGACAGGGCTCCTGTTCACTGTTGCATATGCTCCCAGGGATCCTTCTGTGCCCATCTCCCATGTTACTGTAGGAACACTGGGATCACAGATGCTTGGTTCCATGTCCGTTTCACATAGGTCTCAGTTCTTTATACTTACTTGTGCAGCCAGTGCTTTATTTTTTTGAGACAGAGTCTCTCACTACTTCAGAGCTCACCGATTCAGTGAGACCAGCTGTCTAGTGACCCTAGGTCTCCCTGTGTCTCTTCCTCCCCATTGCTAGGGTTCCAGGCATATGCCATCATGCCTGGTTGTTAATGCAGGTACTGGGGATCCAAACTCAGGTTCTTTGCTCAAGTGACAAACACTTGGCCATTGAAGCCATTTCCTCAGCCCCTCTTTAAAACAAAGCAAAATAACAGTCTACTACTAGATGAACATACCATAGTTTATTCTTGTTATACACATGCGGTTTCATATATGTACAAGTATAGCTGTAAGAACAGTTTCTAGAAGTGAATTGATGGAGCAGTTGTAGATTTACCGTGTATTGTAGTTCATCCTCCCTGGATGGTGTACCAGTTTATGCCCATGTCCGTTCTGTTAGAGAGCCTCTTTACCCACATCCTCCAAGGGTTTTGACAAACTTTGTGATCAGTGTCAATCCTTTGTGAGCTTATAAATGTCTGTGTGTGTGGGGGGGGGGGTGTTTACACATGCATGTATGTGTGTGCACGCTTATGCGTGTGCAGGTTCGCATTTACATGGAAGACTAAGGTCAGTGTTAGGTGTTGTTTCCCAGGAGCCATCAACCTTGCCTTTAAATTTTTTTCCTTTTGAACCATGCACTTGTGTGTGTGTGTGCGCGCGCGCATATGTGTTTGTGTGTGAGTACAGGTGCACAAGTGTGTTCTGTGGAGCAGTTATGAGCATCAGAGGACATCCTCGGGTGTCAGTGCGTGCCTTCCACCTTGTTTGAGGCAGGGACCTTTAGTTATTTGCAGCTGCACGGGCCAAGCCACCTAGCCTACAAGAATCTGGGGTTCTCCTGTGTCTGTTTCTCCTCTCACTGGAGGAGGGTATGCCAGCTGTGTGTGGGTTCTGGGGATGCAGCTCCAGTCAATGTGCTTGAATGGCGAACACTTCACTCACTAAGCCATCTTCCCAGCCCCGTGGGGTGTTTTAGGGATTCGTCTGTCGTTGCCTCCTGAGCGTGGGACTCCGGTGTGTGCCACCATGCCAGCATCCTACGTCGGTAATGGGCATCAAATTCCTTGTGCTCCACCAACTGAGCTCTCTCTCCAAATCCTCTATGTTGGTTTTCTGTTTTGTTTTTGCTTTTTGAGGTATGTTTTCTCTGTGTACCCTGACTGTTCTGGAACTAGTTTTGTAGACCAAGCTGGCCTTGAATTTATAGAAACCCTCCTGCCTCTGCTTCCTAAGTGCTAGTATCAAAGGTGTGTGCCACCACCGCATGGCTGGATTTCTATATAGTTTTAATTTGCATTTCTCTTATATATGAAGTGCATGTTTTTCCTGTGTTTTGGGCCGTTTGTATTATCTCTACGAAATTTATGTATTTTGCTCTTAATTTTGATGATTGGTTGTTATATGGTAGAAAATGTGGCCATTTTTCTGTGATTTGAGTCATGCATATTTTCACAGCTTACCATTTCTTATTAGACTTTATGATGGGATTTTTCATGTAAATTTTTTTTTAATGAACAAAAATTTGGGGACTGGGACTATAGTGCAGTTGCTACAGTGCTTGAATTCCAGGCGTGTGCCATCCGCTAGCTTCCTTTTATGGATGTCTGTCCTTGTACCAGTGTCACACTGTTTTGACTAATTATTTTAAGTTTATATTACATCTTAAAATATTAATCCACTTTTTCAAGAAAATGTCCTGTAGGTTAAAAAAAATTAATCCACTTTCATGTGGCTTTTCAGTCATTTTTCTTTCTAGGCTATTCTTGAATGTTTGTTCTCAAGATGATTTTAAATTGGCTTCTTTGGGGTTGCCATGGTTTGAATGGGAATGACCTCCATAGGCTCATACATTTGAATGTGTGGTCCCCAGTTTTTAGAACTGTTTGTGAAGGATGCGAAGGTGTGACTTTGTGTAAGGAAGTGTACAAATAGGAAAGACTTTGAGGTTTCAAAACTCTGCCTTATGATTGTGGATCTGAATGTACTCTCAGCTGCTGCTCCAGCACCATGCCTGTCTGCCTGTGGCCATGATCCTCTCCAAGGTGGTCCTGGACTCATCCTCTGAAACTTTAAGCTTCCAATAAACCCTTTTTTCTTAAGTTGCCTTGGTTACAGTGTCTTAGCACAGCAAAAGAAAAGTAACTAAGATAGAAGTAATTTTTTTTCTTTTTCTTTCTTTTTTTTTCCAAGACAGGATTTCTCTGTAGCTTTGGAGCCTGTCCTGGAACTAGCTCTTGTAGACCAGGCTAGTCTCGAACTCACGGAGATCCGCCTGCCTCTGCCTCTCAAGTGCTGGGACTAAAGGAGTGCGCCACCACCGCCCGGCGATAGAAGTAGTTTTTAAATATGCTGTCAGTAACCTTTGCAGTGCTAAGCAGTACCACCAGATTCATGTTTTATGGGCTTACTCTGACTGCAGAATGGGAGCAAGGTAGGAGGAAACAAGAATAGAGATCAAAAACAGGTATAGCTCAGCATGGTGGCACACACCTGTGGATCAGGTGAGTTTTGGCCAGCCTGGGCTATACAATGAGACTTTGTCTCAAAACGGTCAAAAATAAAACACCAAATCACAAGGCTGTTTCAGATTTCTTGGGAAGAATAAATGAATGGAATTAGGGAGCAAGGTGGGGGTGGAAGATACTGAGGTCAATGTACTCAAGGAAGATTTCAAATGTTGTGGGTTAGGCAGCCAGATAGGGCTGTTCCCAGAGGTGCAGAGTTTACAGGTGTGAGAGGGCGGAGGCAGAGTGACTTGTCAAGCTGTGCAGTGGGAAACATACCCTGAATCCCTCAGCACTTGTCCAAGGGGCTGTTAGCCTGGAGAGACTGGGCTGCAGGTGCTGTTGTGTGACTGACCCCGGGGAAGCTCAGCATTTAAAGGATGGTTCGTGGGTTCAGAATCCTGTGGAGGCAGAAAAACAGAAGAGTATGGAACCGTGGAACAGCAGGTTTCAAAACAGAACAAATAACTCCAATTTCAGATGCTTTTAGGATGCCAGTAGTTTAGGAGCTGCAACAGTCCATTTGAACTTAGTGGCAAAGAGAGGCTGTGGATGCCATAGGTACCTCAGTGGAGTAAAAAAGGTCGGGAACCGAGAGCTGAGCAGGGAGCTTAGAAGAGATGCAGGATGAGGGGGAGATGGTGCATCATTCTGTCCCTGTTCCCTCCCCCCAGCTTAACACGTGAGAGACTTGGCTGTGCTCATGTGCTGACAGGAAGAGCCAATGAGCAGAGGAAGAAGAGGGTTGTGATCCTGTTGCTGTCAAGAGTAGCAGGGCTTAGAGAAGTCAGCCAACATGATGTGTCTGGAAGAAAGTATGGGCGCATGGAAAGATAACAAGGCACTAGCGTTGCAGCCGCAGCGCTGGAGGTGGAAGCAGAAGGATTGCTGAGAATAAAGAGAGGAGGAAGCAGCAGCAGTAAACAAAACTATCTAAGAAATTGGAATCAGCTTTAGGAATTTAGTGAAGAAGCAAGCACTAGCCAACTGGTGAAGGCGGTGGCTGCCAAGCCTAATGATTTGAGTTCAATCCCCAGAGCACACGTGGTGGAAGGAGAGCACTGACTCCAGAGAGCTGTCCTCTGACCTCCACATATTGCTGTAGTATATGTACCTACCCCACCCCACCCCTCCCACCCTCACACAAAAATAAATGAAGGTAAAAATAAAGTTAAAAGGCAAAATGTAAGGACTGAGAATGTTAGTTGTATATTACTTGCCCAACATGAATAGGACCACAAGTTCAGTTCCTCGTACTGAAAAGAATAAATTGAAAAATAAAAGGGATTGGGATCCCTCAGTTAGTTAAGTGCTTGCTGTACCAGCAAGGGCCTGGGCTCGGTCCCCAGAGTCCTCATAAGAGCTAGGTGTGGTGTGTGTGCTTGTGGTCCCAGCCCCGAGGAATCGGGTCACTGAGCTCAGCCTACTTGGCACCTTCCAGACCAGTGAAAGATTCTCTCAAAAAAGAAGAAGAGTGAATGGCTCTGAAGCTACCAGTGTGGACCTCTGGCCTGTGCCTATATGTGCACACACGTGAATAAATAAGTAGCAAGCAAGCTATAACATATATGTTATATACGTTACTATGTGTGCTCAAAGAGAGGAATAGAAGTAGCATCCATTTCTACTTGCTGTGCACACGTAATCGTTATTTGAAGGACTCATGAAGCTATTATCCTGGCTATGTATTGGGAAGCAAAAAGTGGAACTGGGATTGGAGGTTTTCTCAACATTCTCCATCTTTATGTTTTTTATTTGTCAAGAATGTAAATAAATACTTACTAAAATAACTTGATAAAAATAGTTTATTGTTTTTTAAAATAATAATTCCAACAAGATGAATTTTCTTTTCGAGGCAAGTTGTATAGCTTAGGCTGACCTTGAACTTGCTGTGAGTTGAGGATGACCTTGAACTTCTGATTCTCTTCCTCATACCTTCTGTGTGTTGGGAATACAGGTGTGTGACCAGCCTGCCCTGTTTTATAGGATGCTGGGTGTGGAGCCCAGGACTTTGTACATGCTAGGTAAGCATTTACCAATTGAGCTCTATTCTCAGCCCCAGGGCGTGGATTTTCTTAGCTACTTCTGTCTCTAATAAGTGTCCCTGGTTTGTCTGTTGAGCATCTAAGAATCAGACTCCTGCTTTTTGTCTGAGAGAACTTTGCCTTTATTTGACTCTCCCTAACTGGAGACCAGCAGGCTTGGGGAAGCATTCCTGGATCCCTGGGTCAAAGAAGAGGGCTTCAGTCTGCCACAGCTGGTCCTGTTAACTCTAGACTTTAAGGCTGGCTTATAGCCCCAGACAGAAGGAAGAGATGGAGCTGACACTCATCCTGGCTCTCCACATCCCAGCTGTGATGCACACTAGCAGCAGTTCATCTTTCAACTTTGTCACCCCGTCACCATTATAAATGATTCCCAGAAACAGCAAAACCTCAAGTATTTCCCCAAATTAAGCAGAAGTAAAGACACAGAAATTGAAGGGGGTGAAAAGGGCTCTAGCATTCATCATTGCATTCTGGTGTCGGAGCGAAGAGTCAAACGATTGCATGGATTTAGCGTGCTTTATTTTTAGTATGATTGCATGGATTTAGCGTATTTTATTTTTCATGTCTAGTTCTTATATTCCCCACTGATTATGACTCTCACTTGAGGCATTGGAGGAAATACAGAAAATCACCTCAGATCTTGGATGAGGTAAAATGTTCAGTGGCAGAGTCCTTGCCTAAACTTGTGTAGGACCCTGTTTGCTTCCCGCCACCACAAAGAGAAGAAGGGAAGACAATTCAGTATATGGAGACATTGAAACTCCACAGAAATACCACATTCACTCGCGGCCATTCTCTTTGCCCATTATTAGTGTACCAAGTAAGGCACTCACCTAACCTGAGGGCTGCATTCAGAGTACGATGTCACTGAGTCAGCATTCCAATTTCTCCCACTAAAATCCCCAGGTACTGTGTGTGTCTCAGTTCCCGAGACTGAGGGGCTTTTTAACCACTGTTCTCAGGTCTAGACGATCATGGCTGCTGAGCCTGTGAGGAGTCAGTGAAAGATCCCTCATCAGCTTTGTTACGGTGGCTCAGGACCTCCTAGATCTATGGGCTGGACTGTGTGGGTGGGTCACGCTTCCAGGTGAAGCCAGCCGAGCCAGCAGTAGCTGGGCTACCAGGGGCTACCAGCCGCACCCTTCCCAGCTGTGCACTGAGAAGATGGGGAATGCTATGGTCCTTGCCTGGGAGAGAGCTTGCTAAGACTGTTGGTGACAGAGAAGCCAGCTGCTGCCCAAGCCCATGATACACACTATTCAAAGAAAGGCTCTCGCTAGCTCAGTTGAAAGAATCTGTTTTTCCTTCCATGTCTAGGCAGAAGTAAGAGCTTGCAAGTAGGAAGACTCCATATGGGTCCTGCAAGTTTGTCTGTTTGACAAAAGAATTTGAAACTAATTTAATTCAGCTATAAGTAAGCAACCAGATCCAGTTTTTATTGTTTTTTTTTTTTTGTTTGTTTGTTTTTGTTTTTTGAGACAGGGTTTCTCTGTGTAACAGTCCAAGCTGTTCTGGAACTCACTATGTAGACCAGGCTGGCCTCTAACTCACAGAGATCCACCTGCCTCTGCTTCCCGAATGCTGGAATTAAAGGCATGTGCCACAACCACTGGACCAGATCCAGTTTTGATTAAATGAAAAATCCGGGAAGGGGTGAGGGAGGAAAGAAGGAAGAAAAAAATTTTAAATCAAAATAGAAACCAACCATCCCAAAAGAATCTGGTTCTGCAGACCTATTCTTCAGTTTTGGTGGCTTGGTTCCTCATGGGGACAACTGATTATGAATTTTTAGCAACTTCTCATCTGGGCAGATGCCCTTAAGAGATGGTGAATGTTTTGGGGATGCTGCAGCTCAGCCTGAAAGAGAACATACCAGACACATGCTGCATAACAAAGGACTGCACCCCGAGAATGTGGTGTGTTCCATGTTCAGTGGGACCAGGGATAAGGATGCTGTATGACAAAGGACTGTACCCCGAGAATGTGGTGTGTTCCATGTTCAGTGGGACCAGGGATAAGGATGCTGTATGACAAAGGACTGTACCCTGAGAATGTGGTGTGTTCCGTGTCCAGTGGGACCAGGGATAAGGATGCTGCGGGCTTGGCTTGGCTGACCTGAAAGGTCATCACTAGCTCTTGTGACTTGGTGAATCCTGAAGACCAGGACACTGTGTCTCATCATAAGCAAGAAGCCAGATGAGGATAGTACCCTCTGCTCTTTTAAACCAAAAACAGGATGTAAGGGTTGTGGGTTTTTAACCCGGTATCTTTATTTAGAATTACCATGTGTTCTATCTAACTAAATGTTCCAGATTCTTTTATTCTTTCCAGACAGACTTTTTCTTATACTTTAATACTTCTTTTGTGAAATTAAATACTTGCTTTGTCCTTTATTCATTTATTTTTTTCTAGTGCTGGGGATCAAACCCAGCATACTAGACAATTACTCTGCTAAACAGCTAAATATTCTTATTTTGTTCTTTAAAGACATCAGTAATGGGCCAGTGCAATGGCGCAGTGGGTAAAGGTGCTTGCTGCCAAGTTTGACATCCGAGTTCCATCCCAAGAGCCCACTTGGTAGAAGGAGAAACCCTGTTCCCACAAGTTGTCTTCTGACCTCCACACTCATACTGTAGAGTGTGTGTCTGTATACATAGAAATAAATGCATGTTTTTAAAAAATAAAATAAATTTATTTATTTAGTAAAATAAAATAGCAATAGATAAGAAAGAAAAACAAAACAAAGATATACATTCTCTTTAGGGGTGAGGGGAGCTTGCTTTGTTAGCCAACTGTATATACTCATTACTAGTCTCAATATCTTACAGGTTTCTCCCCCCTTTGTCTGCTTGGCATTAACCTAGGATCTTGTACGTACTAAACAAATGTTCTTCCACTGAACTGTATTCCCATCCGTTTTGCACTTTTTAAGTTGAGGCAAGGTTTCACTAAGTTGCCCAGGCAGGCCTTGAACTTTTGATTCCCTGCTCCAGCCTCCTGAGCAGCTGACATCACAGGCCTGCACTATTAGGCTTGCCACAGTGTCCTCCACGTTAGTATCGTCCAGATTTTGTTCTTCTCGTCTCATCTAGTCCATTCCCCTCTTAGGTTTTGTCTTTTTTTTTTTTTCTTTTAATCTAAATTCTAGATCTCTCTGAAACTCAGTGATGTGTCTCACTGAGTGTAATCACAGCGGCGAATCTGTTGAGTCAGAATGTAGCAGGACTGTAGGGAGGGGAGCAGAGCAGCACCCCACGACTGTCTCCTCTACCCATTCCCTGTGGCAGGTGCTTTGATCCTTTCCTAAAAGGGGCCCTAAGTCTCCACCTGACCCTCACATCCAGAGGGTGCCTTTGGCCATCCTCTCGGCATTTGCCCTCCTGGTGAGCCCATTTTTAGGCCTAGCTCCCACTTTGCCCTGACCTGGCTCAGCTCAAGCCTTGGTTTGTCAAAAACCAGTTCTGTCTGAGGACCCTCTGACCTACAACAGGATGGTTCTCTACTGGGTGTGATGGCACATGCTTTTAGCCCCGGTACTTGAGAGCCTGAGGCTGGAGGCTGTTCAGTTTGAGGACAACCTAGAAAACACCCAACCAAACAAAAGCCCAAACTGTTTCTTCCCTCCCCAGTTCTTTCTGTCGTGGAGAGAAGCAAATGAGCGTCCTGGAGATGAGTGGGCAGACCTAGGTTCCCTAAGCCAAGGGCTCTAGCCACACTTGAAGTTTAAAGGAGCTACACTGAGCAAACGGTCTTGCTCACCACCAAACGCATCACTCCAGGCAGTTTGAAACTTCTCAGGGAGCCAGAGCAGCATGACCTGGAGACAGAGTGAAGTGTCACCAGACTGCTCAGAGCCTGCGTTATCCGTGGCCACCCCACCCCCGAGGATTTGAAGTTGAAATTCTTTGTTTTATTACAGAAATTTTTAGCTGTACACAAAAGTAGAAAGAATAAAATAATGAACTATTACCACTTTTAATAATTAACAACCAGCATCTTACCATTTAAACTTTTTGGTCACTTGTGCTAATGATAAAAAGAGTGTTGTGTCACCAGTTTGGGCGTATTGTTTGTTTATACATTATCTGCATATGGCACTTTCCTGTTAAACACACACACAAATATAAAGCTAAGTGGGAACAGAACTATATTCATGCCGTGAATCCCTTGGGGGACACACTCTGCTCTGGAGCCTGAGTTGTTAGAAACATTAGATAATTAACCAAACATGTTGGCACCCACTACATGGCAGGCACCATGTGGGTGCTGGAGGGAGGGGTTAGAACTCAGTCTCCAGTCTGTTCCACCAGGGTATCATCTATCTCTCCTCTTTAGGCCTGAGGAACCCTGCCAGAGACCTGGCTGCCCTCTTCATCCTAATCTTTAAAGACTGCCCCAGTCTAGCGCAAGACCCGACACTGTAAGCATGTCTTGCGTGTTGTTCTTTGTTGTGCCCTTGTACCTTGTTTTCTCTTTTGAGCCAGGGTCTTGCTGTGTATCCCATGCTGGTTTGAAACTCACCAACTGCCTTGGCTGCCTGAGTGCCACCATACCCCAGCCTTTATTTCTTGTTTGGACAGATTATTTTGCCTGGCCCTTTGTAATCATACTAGCTGCCTTGATTGTCGCCTTAGCTGCCGAAACAAATAACCCAGCAATCAAAACCACGTATTTTTGACGTTTTGTAGACTAATCTTTTAGCTTGATCTATCTAGCCAGGCTCACTTTCCTTTATGTGGCGCTCTCCTTTTGTAGTGTTTAAGAGTAAGGACGAGGAGCTGACACCTGGGGAACAGCCTGACTCTAAAGCAGCTAAGAGCCTGTAGGAGTCTGTGAACTGAAACCCCATTCTCTCCTGGGTTCTGATTGCAGTCAGGGATCCTGGCAGGGCACTGGCACATCTGGCTGTGGGCAGGTTGTATTTTGTCATGTGTGCTGGTTGATTTTGTCAGCTTTACACACACTTAAACATACCTGGGAAGAGGGAACCTCCACCGAGAAAATGCTTCTATCAGATTGACATGTAAGCAAGTCTATGGGGCATTTTCTTGATTAATGATTGATGTGGAAGGTCCCTGCACATGCGCATGTACGTGTGTGTGTGTGTGTGTGTGTGTGTGTGTGTGTGTGTGTGTGTATACCTGTCCCCTGGCCAGGTGGTTCTGGGTTGTTTAAGAAAGGAGGCTGCGTAAACCATGAGGGGCAAGCCAGTAAATAGCTCTCCTCCATGGTTTCTGCTTCAGTTCTTGCCTTGACGTCCCTCGGTGGACTGTGGTCACCCAGCATATGTAAGCCAAAATAAGCCCTTTCCTCCCAAGTTGCTGTAGTCATGATGTTTTATTGCAAGACTAGGGACTCTCACGAAGACATCGTAAAAACCAAAAGAGCTTCTAGAGGTGGCTGGAACGATCTGCTGGGTCCTCGAAAAGAGCAAGCCTGTAGCACGTCTCAGTTCCAGCCCACGTATAAATAAACCCTGGTCACAGAGCTTGCCTTAACCCCTGCTCCTCTTCGGCTGAAGTGTGCTCAGCCCCAGTGGCCAGTCTTCACAGATCTACCAGAAACTAAAGAAACAAGCTAAAGCACTTCACTATGACTGGCTAGCTAAGGGGTCATTTTGTAGAGCTCAGTGATCTATTTCAGTGTGACCTCAGGCCAAGCATTAACTCACCCGGCCTGTCTTCCCTTCCAGCCAAACTCGCCTCCAGTCACCTTGCTTGCCCTTATCAGGGAAGCAGGAAGCCTCTGTGGACCTGAATACAGAGAGGCACAGGGCTGTTGAAGCAGCATTTTCAGTCTGGAGAAGGAAGCATGGCTGGACAAGTAAACAGCTCCAGGGCTTTCAGCCAGCTGGCCATTGGTGACCTGCCTCAAAGGAGATCATAGGTGAGCGTCAAGTCATAGGTGTGCTATATACATTACAGCATAGTCAAGTATCTTAGCAGGCATTGTCACATGACTTAGAGATCTTCAGTAGATTTACAAACATAGTAACATTTAATCAGTGTGTGTGGTGTGCGTTGCTGAGGATTGAATGAGTGAACCGAGGGCTGATTAATGAACTCACACAGTGTGCTCTACCAGTGAGCTACAGCTTAAGGGATATATATATCTCCATCCACCCATCCCCTGGAAACAGAATCTTACTGTGGAACCCAAGCTGACTTTGAATCTATTATCCTTCTGTCTCAGTTCCCTAGCGCTGGGATTTTAGGCATATACTAATATGCCTGGGTAGAAAGAGTCCTAATAAAGAATTTATACATCAGCTAAAACTCCACTTAAAATCTCAGAAGCTGTTGGTTGTATGTAGACCATTTAGCAAAAGAGGCAACATGATAAGGTACAGAGATCACTGAATGAGTCTCAGAGATTCAAGTTGCCAGGCCGCTGCGCAGGGCGCCACATACCTGCAATCCCATAGGTGGTAGAGGCAGGGGTCTTGGCTACATAGTTTAGGGCTAGCCTGGGCTGTGTGAGAGGCTGTCTCAAAACAAACTATTTAACTAACAAAAAACATATTTCTATCTCTGCCTTCCTGAGAACACTCACTCCATCCCTCTGGACCTACTTCCCACCCGTGGAAGGAAGACCCAGATTGCCCTCTGTGGCAGTCCTTGCTTTATTTGTCTAATGAACATTGGTAGACCAACAGCCCTGTCTCTACCTTTGTTTCCTCTGTTACGAACTAAAGAGGCCTATGTGTGATATAAGAGAGAATCTCGGTTTCACTTCCTAGTGCTCTTTGGCTCCCATCTGCTTCTATCATTTGGTTTCTTGTTTACTGCTGGGATGGATGAAGTTGCTGCATAAATGATACTGAATCATGTTATAATTTGGGGTGACATGGAAGTTTCAGGCCAGTATGCATTTCTGGAACTGATGGTGGTTTTCTATAGTTTTTGCAGTTTTATCTGTCCTTTGATCTCTGTTCATCACTGTTTATTCAGCTACCAAGAGCTGCTCTATAGATTGCTTCCATTTGAGAATATTGATTGGCCAATGCTCTGTAAAGATGCTGAGGTTTGGGCATTGTCAATCAGAATTTTCAAAAGATCTATTTATGGGCTAAATCTTGATCTCCTGTCACTTTTTAAACAGCTACCCTTAAACTTCTGGGCGTAAGCAGTTCTCCTGCCTCAGCCACTAGAGTAGCCAGAGTTATAGGTGCATACCACCAGGATTGGGTTAATATACATACAAACATTCAGATGTGTGTGCATGCATGGTGTGTGCATATGTCTGTCTGTCTTGGTAGTGTTGAAGATCAAACTCGGGGTTTCATGCATGCTAGGTAGGAAGAGTTTATTTTTAAAATGTTAATAAAACTCCTTACATGCAAGAATGTCAGTTGATTAACACTGAGCGGTGATGTCAATTGATTAGCACTGAGCGGTGATGGCACACACACAAAAAAAGTCTTGAAAAAACAAAAACATAATAAACAAACAACCTTAAGCTAAAATTTATTTTCTGTTTGCTGAAGAAATAAGGTATGTCTTGGTTGATCATAAATAAATCATATACTATTGCATATGTGCACTTTTTTTTTTTAAGTCTCACCTCTCCCAAGGCTGGGCGACTGCAGACTGAGCCCTGAGCCTCTGTCTCCTCCCCCCTTTATTTATTTATTTTTTATTTTTCTCTGCTCCCCTCCCTGCCACACCCCTACCTCCCTCAACCCTCCCCCAAGGTCCCCATGCTCCCAATTTATTCAGGAGATCTTGTCTTTTTGTACTTTCTACTTCCCACGTAGATTATATCTATGTAAGTCTCTCTTAGTGTCCGTATTGTTGTCTCAATTCTCTGGGATTGTGGTTTGTAAGATGGTTTTCTTTGCCTTATGTTTAAAAACCACCTATGAGTGAGTACATGTGATAATTGTCTTTCTGTGTCTGGGTTACTTCACTCAAAATAATGCTTTCTAGTTCCAT